>JARACY010001220.1:0-63606 GCA_029255725.1 Scrobipalpa atriplicella | reverse complement strand
GCACTAAGATTTTAGACACTGGTCATAAAGTTTTAAGTCCGTTTTAAGTATCTTGCCATACAAAAGTTAATAAGCGTTTCTAGATTCGTTTAAATTATCGCATGTAAAAAAAATAGAAACGATTACCTATTATGTTTTGTATGACACAACGTTACACAAATGTCCATCTAAAGTTTTTTCACTTTTAAGGCACTGGTCACAAGTCTTTACGTATCACTGCACTGGTTAGGATACATCAATTGTTACATTAACATTAATATTATTATGCTTCAACATCAAAATAATGCCAATTTTACTAGTATCCTCGACACTAGCAACTTTGGGTTCGACTGACGCTCCATCAAGAATAAGGATTTAAAATCGTATAGCACCAATAGTACATGTTTTACTTCAATAAAGCATCAGTCACCTTTTACAAACACCTAAAACTGTTTCGTCACCATTGCTCAGAGTCAGAACTTACATGTATAATACAACAGAATTAAAACAGCAATGGTGACGAAAGTTAGTCGCCAGGGCATTGATAAAGGACAACACTCAAATAGAGAACTCACACACAACATCATGCCTTAAACACTAATTATTCGTCATGTTGGATGGATCACAAATTCACAAACATTGTTAAAGAACACTAAAGCACAAACTGGGAATGTTACGTTTCCTACAGGTATCAATATTGACAAGACCTAAGAAGGTCGACTAACTACAGTAAGAATATATTAAAATTTTAAAAATATACTTTAGAACAGTAATTAGAGATCTACGCAATATATTTTCGTCGCTTCAGCAGTTTCAGCACCCTATAGCACCAAAGGATTGTGTGATAGGTTTTTCTTATTCCAATAAATATGCCTCCAGAAGTATATGAGTAAGTATTTACTCTCATGCGACCTATCACATCCTTTAATTGAACTTAAACCTTCAAAACCGAAGCTTACGGACCTGAAAGGTTACATCGCGTAAGAAAAATTAAATATCAACCTCGTTGTACTTAAAACTATACAGACGATGGCACTTTTTAATGGCCTGAGAATTATTCGAGTAAAATGCATTAAGATAAAAACTTACAGTTAAAAGTAACGTGTATAAACAAAATGTACATAGCATATAAGATGAGAAAGATTGGGCCTAGGATTGAGCCTTGTGGAACTTAATAATAAGTTAATTTTATCAAAACTTTGCCAAAAATTTGCTCAATATATCATTGCTTCAAATTAGACATCTATGGATGGATATAAAGTGATTATAGTTTAAGCAAGACAAGATAAAACGTACGGTAACATGTATAAGTCTGTCAATTGCTTTACCAAAATCCCACAAGGACCTTTAGGAATACAAAGATCTTTCCTATCCCAATCTTTATCAAATTATAAATTAAGTATTTGATTATGCTAAGCCTCGCGTCTCGTCATTTGGTAAGCCGAGTCACGTTCCGTCACTATATTTTGTCTGTTTGTTTTAAGTTCTACTGTTTGCAGTAGGAATTATCAAACTTTATGGAATGTTCTAGTATATTTTTGTGTTATCTTTCCAACAGATTATAGAATCGAGTCTATGTAACTGTTTGATCTGTTTCCTATAACGTACCATTAGATACTCGATTTTATTTGACTATAAGAGACACAAGAACATATTCAAAATAAGAGTGCTACGAGGATTCGAGTGGGACCATAAGAGCTCAGGTTTTCTTAAACGTAAATTACCGGTGTTATTGCTTATTTAGCAGTAAGTTTTCTTTATAATGTACTCTCTACCTTCCGTAACATGAAACCTCATCATTTTCGAATCAAATTTCACTTTAGCATCTTTTATTACCGTCATATCTCCGGCCCACCTGACTTTGACCCTTTCCGAAGTACCGCACTAAAGTAAATCCTAAAATTAACAATGCCACTTTCACAAAAATAACACTACGCAACAATACCGTTATTGCAAAACAGTCGTGTCCAATGCCAACAAAAGGCGTATGAAATTAAGTCATAAGTTCAGAAGATGGTCATTTCGAAAGGTTAAGCAACCAACGATCGCATACACAGTTTATACGGCAATATTATCGCACGCGCCACCTACTCGTTGACGTCACCCTTGCAGCAACACGAAAAAGCCCTAACTTTAAACATATCAAAATTTCAAAAGACAGAAACAATTGCTACAAGACCACCGCACTCCGGCTCGCAATTTTTTCTTTTTTCTTCAATTAAGCCGCGCGTAGGCGGCGCCCGCGCAGACGTAGGCGGACGGAAGTGAGAGCGTCACCGCCACGGCCTTCCATCTTCGTCTAACGTTAGCAAAAATGCATAAGTCGGACAGGAATAGGTGATAGAACAATTCCGCAATGTCACAGATCACAGAAGTCGATACAACTTCACCAAGGCTCACTTTATGGCCACTTTCGGCTCTGACGCAACTTAGATTGGATTGGCACTCTTGCAGCAATATACCTTTCATTCACAAAGCAAAAATTAAGTATTGCAGCCGCGTCGTTTACAAAAATAAAATACTTTGTTAAAGCATCAGGTTTGGCACAAATTGGCCCAAGATTAATGTGGTTCAAATGAATTGGGGAATTATCAGTCAATAAGTCAGAGGCCGCCATTTATAACTTTTATTACATGTTGAGGGCTCGGTACTCGAGAATTTGCATATAAATGCGAATGTCGGTTTAAATTCGTTTGTTGGTTTCTCGATCATCGCGAGTGCGTCGACATTTCATTTTCAATATATTCCGGTCATCTTCAATTCGATGAACTTAAAAAGATTTTATTAAACTTTTGTAATCATACGGCTGAGCTCGCTTGATAATTTATTATGAAACACATACTGCATCAAACAAAACCTACTGTGACCAAAAGATTTCAAATTTGATTGAATTTCTTGTTTGAACAAAAAAATCATCCATGTAAAACTACAAAATTATATTACGTCTTTCGATATCTTATCTTGTACTTTTCTCAATATATTTTAATGCATAAGTATACTTGTGTAGGAGAGATAAAGGGCTAGTCACTGAATCTTCCAACTTGTACCTCTATGTTAGATAACTTAAACGTTTACGAGCAAGCGGGTCGCAAGCTATGGCTATTATATGGCAGGAATCTTAAAGGTTGTTTAAACTTACATCGTAGGGTCACCATATAGCTCAGATATATCATTTTTTATGATCTTTTTCCTTTTGTTTCTTGACTAGGCCAGAGGTGACAAATACAGGTTAGATGATAAGAGCAAGCAAACCCAGAAATTAAACCCAGAACCCTTTCCAGAGGCCAGTTTTTTTTTATATCTTGAAGGAAATTGAAATATTTATCCTCATTCAAGGGAAGAAAATGCATGCATATCCAAAGTTAATGTAGGTACTTGTTATAGAATAGAATCCTACAGTATTACAGTATAAAATCTTTAATTGTGGCCGTGCTTTTCGTAAAAATATGGCACCTCTACTAGTCCAAGTTTATAACTATCGTCACCAATGAGTTTTAATTAAAAGACGATACCTAATTAAGGAACCCATTCAGCCAATGGAATCCCTGGATTGAATACCGACCATTTTTGTCTAGTTGAGGATTTTATTAGAGGTAACTGGTTATTTTTAGAAAAGATCAATAGTCCGCCGGCGAAATTTAGGCTGAACAAATTTCAAAACTTTTCAAGAACCAGACAAATTATAACATAACTTGGGTAAAGATTCCGCGCAAAATAAACTTTTGGGTCCCTTGATCAGAGAAGTTTTCGGGAACTCCCGCTAAGTTTTGACATGTGGATTTGCGTAAAAGATAGGCATATTTCATAAGATCCAAACTTCAATGTCCTGGGACCGATATAATGATTATAATGTCACGTCGCGTCCCCATCGATCGGCCGATACTGAAATTACTGAGTTATTTCACGTACAAGAATTTGTTTTTATAACTCGACCATCAGGTATCTTACCAATTTATCTTTCGCTGAAATTTCCCAAGATACGTACGATAATTCGATTGTTCTAAAAAACGGAGCCGGTTTTTTTGATACAGTTTCGCGGTGTCTACGAGTTTTTGAAGCAGGTTTGTTTGATACAGTTTCTCGAAAGAAAGCCAGTGGTCTTAATGACTGCAATTTCGGAAAGTTGATAACGAGACGGTGACAGACATCGATTACAGTGTACGATTGCTATATAGAGTAGTGAACAGTAAATTCCGGGTTTTAAAAGAAAAGGGTATCAAATTTTTGGCATAATTTGTGGTTTGCACGTTTTATTTTTTCTGATTTCAACTGACGTACTGACACTGTTGCTCGTGGTTGATGCAAATCGGCAAATGAAAGTAGACATTATACTCATTGATTTCAATCTTGAATGTGGAGTGAAAGGGTTTGATTTGTTGTTCGATTGAAACGATAATAATTTCAAACTATAGAAATTCGATCTTGATTTAATATATGAAACTGTTACAAAGAATGTTAATAAAAATAAAAACAAAACAAAACACATTTGGTATTAAAGTTTGAAATTCTCTCAAACCTGATAAGAGTGAATAAAATATAGACCCATTATCACTAGTAGCTATTAACAAGCCCGACAATAACAACCTTACAACAAGTCTACAAACTCACAAACCACAAGAACAAGACAAAACGTCAAACACCTTGTAAGTTGCAGCGGAACAACAAGATCATTCATTATGCCGCGGGTTTATAGATTCTGCGCGCGCGCAGCACAATAATTCCGGAATATATCTAGTTAAATGAGCTGCCGGTCATACATAAATCATGCGTAGTACGCAGCACGCGACTCCCGCGCAGCTATGTCGGCTATAGATGTGGTCTGCCGCGCGGTTTGTTTAAAGATAATAATAACGATATATATGATCGATTTCGCAGGTATTTATATTATAACGAGACAAGTACCCAACAACTACAATTCAAACTGCTTTATTGTTTTGTATTAAATTGAAAGATATCAGTTTGGTAAACCGCGAAGGTAATTTTTCATTAATCATCTTTCAGATAATGATGTGTTCTAAAAGTAAATCCATCGTACCTTCGAGACAGGTTACAACCAAAACAAACTATTTATGTCCTTCAACACGTAAGATACCATTATAACTGAAATTATCAATAATCATCTAAGTATTTAATTACAACAAAGGCGTGAACTGGAACATCTAAGTGACCACAATAGCTACAATCATGATCACGTAAAGCTTGCAACTTATGCTTAACTGTAGCTCTTATTACAATTGAAATAAAGGCTATACAAACTCGGGAGGATCAAGTTCGAAGTGCTAGTGATTGTACGTTTTAATTCCGAAACGTTGACTCTGTATAACAGATCGATCGCGAAGGACACTGCCCACGCGCATACAACGATTATATCACCCTGTATGTAGGTGGCCTTATAAGGTTAATAGCTCAAAACAGTTGCTAGTAAAGGTGGTTCAATGAAGTAAGTAATTGTAATAAAAGCAAGGCTGAAAGGATATTGGACGATAAAGTTTTGATTGATAATACGAAGATAGATTTGCTAGTAAATGGGTCTGTCAGTGATGATCATAATGTTTATCTTTCAATGCGTATGATGAGTGAGATTGATTTTCAAACGAGAACAGATTTTTCTGATAAGTATTCAAATGCTGCATGCAAAGCTACAGTGATTTACAAGACGTAATAAACTACGGAAGATGAACTTAGTAAATCTTAAGTTTGACAACAAAATTTTCCCACACGAAAAATTACAGCCAGAACAAATGTAAAGCACGCATTAGAGATTAGCATTTGAAAGGTCTTTGTTTGTGCCAACTAAAGGAGGTATTGGTCCAAACGTCAATGTGAAATGATGGATGGGAGGCAGCAAAGCACCGGATTTGCTTTCAGAACAGAATAGAATGGACAGTACCTTAGAAATGCATGCTGGAGGAATACACAATGAGATGAACTGTTCAAGACCACACAACGTTTTGTTCACTCCAGCATTCGTTGACCGCTTACCAACAGATTAAGAGTCTAGAGCTGATAATAACGAGGCAGTGTATTTAAAACTTAGTCGTTTTCACGGAGCGGTTTATGTACACGTACGATACATTACTCTTTGGGCAGTCGGGCAACTAAAGACGTATGTTAAACAGAGTAAACAAAGATTACAATGTGGTCTATACTCATTTGTTTAAAAACATGAACGCACGGACGAAATAGATTTAGAGGAAGTACTCTTACCACAACTAATTAATGTTGATAATGAGATTCAAGTACTTACAAATAAAGATAATGAAATACTACACCAGTAAGCCGAACTAGAACCTCCTAATGAAAATAACACAAACAAGAAAGTGCAGTTCCTTGAAATAAAAGGTTTTCACTGTATTACAATGTTCCTTTATTTTCACTATTCTTTGTTGTTCTCGATTAGTATAAAATAGAAACAAACATTGCCAAACTAAAAATTTCGTCGAATTTGACCACACATTGAAATGTGATTGGAATTTCTCAAAGCTATAATCACTACGCCCACCTTATCAATTAACGCATGTTACTTAAACATAAGCATTTAGCAAATGGTTTCAAAACTGTTTAGCATGAGGACGAAAATTTTGCTTTCAATGTTGACCCTAATGTTGATCAAGTAATTACGGGATGATTGAAGTCCAATAAATGATGATGAAGTCCAATAAGCATGTCAGTGATTTTGAAGTATTTGGAAGTTTTTAACTTTAACCAATCTAGCAGTTGAAGGAATTCAGCAAGTCAGAAACAGAATCATAACAAATATTCGAAACAAGGCTTCCTTTACAAAACACCGGCGATACAATACACGCACCTTACGCTTTCCCGCGCTGTCACCGGGCCTGGGCGAGCGCAGCTATCGGCGCATCTACAGTGGACAATCGGCCTAACAAAGCCTTGCCGAGCACCAATCATTTCCCACGGACTAACGGTCCGACCAGACGCTAGTTTGAATTTATAGCCACGTAACTATCGCCGTGGACGCTATACAACACTTACTACCCGCAAGACTTATTCCAACGGCACCTAAAACAGCCGGAGATGTATCGTAAATCGCCGTAATAGTAGGTTAGATGCCGGCTTGAAAGGATGACCGATAATTCTTTCAATGCAAGAAAACATTGTTTGTGTTGTTAACAATGAAAAAATTCGCTGTCATGACTGAGCTTTAATGTGAGTAGTCGTATTGTCGGAGCTTAATTTTATTCTCATATCTGATTTGCGATTTTCAATTACAGCCGACAGTTTATTTGGACGTACGTCTATGCAAATATGTTGGGAAGTAGGTATCACTGCGTTTTGCTCCAACAGATTTAGATTAACCAACCATTCCTAGCTGGTTGACCTATATTTGGACGAGACAGGCGCACAAACATCTGACGTAAAATTCCGTTCAACCAAAGTTTCCTTCGCAGTTTTATAATTCTAAGCTTTACGATTCTTATTCAGAAACTTCAACACAATCTTGTCTGTTTACATTGTAATTTTTTACTCCGACGTTTGCACAACTTTCCAGATAATCTAATTAAGGATCACAAATAGCCATTCCCGGTACGGCATTTGATTCGCCACCAGTTTGATGTACTGTAACACAATATGTAAAGCGGGTCGAACGCGCAGTTTACGCTATTTTCGGCGTCCTAATTATATCCCTGCCATGTGAGTCGGCCGCAGCTGGCTTAGGAAGTGGGCCGCCGTAAGATTGAAACTATCGAAAGGCATGAATAGTCCACGGAGGAAGATTAAAAGGAAAAACATTTGGGGCATGAAATTTGGCTGGGTTTAAGAACTCAAGAGGAAGTCTCATTAGAAAATTGTGATTCGTTTGATGCTATCAATGTACAGATGACTAATTATGACGGAAATAGTAACGGGAAACTTGATGTATATTATGTACTAAAAGGCGAAGCCGTAGAGATGATTGGTCATTAATTTGACCATGCAGAGACAATCAATAAGAACATCTACATGATCAAATTTTGAATACAAAAAACGAACGAAAGAAAAATCACAGCATAGAAACATAAACCTACTTTCGTGACCATGAAACTGATCTCGCTCACTCCAGGCTTTAATTACAGACAAAACACATAATTGGTCGTACATTAGATTCAGCCTTACCGCCTCAGCCAGCTGTCAATCAGCTGAGTTATCGATAAAATGTCGATGAAATATCCACAGTAGATCTGGGTAGGAGACGCCAATTATCGAAATGACAACGACCATATCCGAGCAAACGGACGATACTGAAGGCAGTTGTAAGGAACTATTTTCGAAAATTATGGAATTTGGAATCACACAGACGTGTCAATGTCAACGTCGTCGTCAAAGACATTTATGATCATGATCATGGAACCCAAAAGCATTATACTAAGAGAAAGCATGATGAATTTTAGAAATGGACTAAGTATGCTTGGCATTATATCTGGATAGTAATTTGTAAATTTTTATTAATAATATCTTGAATAAGACATTTCTAAGGACAAGATTAACAAATTATTATTAAAATTGTATATTTCAAAATTAAAAATATACAAAATCTATTAAAAGCATGCCGTAAGCACTTCGAACACAGATATTTCAGGCAACAAAAGAATAAACAGCCAAATCAAAATGTCTCATCTGCTGTGGCACCGGGCAGGTTGGCGATCCCGGCGTATATCTATAATGGATGAGCCGTCCGCGTCAGTCCAGTAAACGAGATCGCATAATCGCAAGCGCATACGCAACTAAGCGAACGACAAACCCTGCTTATTCATTAATCTAATGCGATTCTGCACCGCAACAGACTTGAAGATGAGCACAGAGAAATTTCAACAGAAAAGAAGCAGGTAGTGGGTAAAGCTGGTAAGGTGGAAGCTACATAAACACACGATTTATGCTGCCTTTTTGTCGTTACATATAAAACAGATTAGAATACAAAGCGAAGTTGTTACGAGGCCCCTCGAGGACAAGAAAGCAAGTTGCCGCGGACAAGATAAACCTAATTGATTGAGTTGTGACAATGCTCGAGACAGGTCACGTAATGCGAGCCCTATTGAAAAGGTTGGGCGCGACTGATCCTAATGGAATTAAAGATGGCATTGGGGAATCGGAACGCGTTCGGTTCCACGAATAAATTTCAATTAGAGCAATCAGGGCGGCTCGCGGAAGCCCAGATGAGCGGGATAGCCGCGCGGCGTGCATACGAAACGTCCACTCCCGCGCATACAAAGAGGACCCCCGCAAATCATTACGATTGCGGTAAGTGAGATGTGAGCGGAATGTCCCGATCCAACAGATAGCCGTACTCGAGCGAGAGACGCGGCTGAGACGCGCCACTATACAACCGATGACATGTCAAATTGTTCATCGAATACAATGTAGTATAATTTCCATGGGAGATATGCGACGCCGGCCGATGCGTCGGCGCACGCCAATTTGTTACCGGCGACGTAAACCGCGGATGTAACGAAGCTCCTAAACAACGGAATAAGCGAGGGATCAGCGAAATACGACTCGGGCACAATCTGACGGACCGACAGGCCGGACTTTACATTCGCCGACGTAACGAGAAGCCGCCCCATTGTATTTATGCTTTAAACACGATTTATTTATTCGGTATACACAAAATCTTGTCCATAAATACATGTGAAAGCACATATCAAGTATCGGAATGCAAACGGGCAGTGTCTGAATTATGCAACGTGCGGCGCGCGCGCAGGCGAAGCAAGAGTGCGGTAATAGTGCACGGCGGAGCTACATCGCCTAAAATACAGTTCGCCGCGCTCGAAATAACGCCAATGCCGAAATTTTCATGCCGCGTGCTTTTGCGCAGCTTTTGGCGTTTGTCAATACGCCTGATTCTTGATGTTTCATAATTCGCAAGAGCTCAGGTAAGCTTCAAAATTTAAGACGCAAATTTTTTGAGAACATCGTTCTTATTATGTTGGTACAGCTACCAAGAGCTTCTGATATGAGATTTTCTTCGAGCATGTAATTTCAATTGATGGCGACCATCGTTCTTCACGTCTTCTAGACAAATATTACAAATTTGTCCACTGAAGAGGACACGGCAAAGGCGGATTGGCGAAATTGGTCCAGGTTCGTTCAGCTTGGTCCAGCTTGGCCCATGCCAGATTAACTGTGGCCCATCCATCTTCTCACGGGTGGTCGGCGGTACGTTAATTACAGGGCAACACCGTTTAATGTGAAATTCGCAAACATTAAATAATTTCTTTAAAAAATCGACGCGGCGGTGCGTTCACGCGCGGAATAATAAATTAATGGTCACAGCATCAGCGCATCATTGGAGATGCGTTTCGATGGATTCGGGTTGACGAAGACATGACACGGACAATTTGGTATGGAATCAAAATTGATTATATTCGGGGCTTCCATCGAGATTTCCTCATACACAGAGCATCGACATGTCTAAGCTAAGGTACACGATCAAAATCAAAACAAACAAAAGTTTAACTGCACCAAAACCGCTCAAAAATTTTCTATCTCTCCGCCACTACCACAATACAAATCAGTAAAAAAATTAAAGAAGTCAAAGAGTCAAAAATTCCAGAGCTATTTTATTTACTGTCTGCAAATTGGATGACTGATTAAGAAGCAATTTCCATCTCCATCTCAGCAGCTAACAAAATGAACTAACAAGCAAAGTATGAGAGATCTTGAACTAAGTGGATATCACGCCTGCCCTAACTGCATATAAGGCACGAATTGCATCTTGAGAAAAGATGGAAAAATCTCAGCTACAAAGTGAAGTTGTTAAGACACGGTCGAAGTAGTTCAAGTATTAAATCATGATGATAACAAGACCACATGTAAAAAAGTTAATCTCAAAGCTTATTCTAAACCCCCAATCAAAGAAGTAATGACGGAATACTAGAACAATAGTCACAGAGCCGTATTCATTAGAAGTGGACGGCAAAGAAAGTCGTCTCAAAGATCTTGTAATCCGTAAACCACACGCGGAGACGATTACAACGCACCTATTAGTCAAATTAGCTGTATTGTTCAGTTGGCCAACACTCGATCCCCGAACAATTATGTGGGCTCAACCTTATGACTCAACAGAAATTGCGACTGCGTTTATCAAAACAATGGTATTGATAAGTTAATAAAGCGCGAGACGACTAACGAGCGATTGCCAGCGAGAATAGATAGACGCGCGACCAGAATACTTGATGCGTCTGCGACTGACTCACCGCCGTAATCACACCAAGACTAAAAAAGAAGAATTTACGACGCGAGCTGACAACTTCAAACTACGAATCTTTTTTTGTAAAGATATTCCGCGCTTTGGAAATAGAAGCCCGGAATCCAGCAAAGAAACTAAACTAAACCAGTGCGCACTGAAAGCGAAATCTCGAGAGCATTGCGAAACATGTTATGAAGGAGCGATTAGGGGATACGCGAGGGCACTGACCGACTTCCACATTTATACCGCTAATTCATGCAAGCATCTGCAACAGCGCACCACGCTAATACAGTTTATATTCACGGAACAGACGCACCAGACAACGAGCGCAACACGCAACGAATACGTAAATAAACATATTTATGATATCCGACGATGACATGTGAAACTAGACAAAACGGCAAAAATGCCGCCTTTGAATGTAAACAACGCACAACGACGGCACTAAAGCTCGGTCACGAACTGAAGATGCAGCGAATAGAACACAAAACAACAGATAAGCATCTAACCCGGCTGTCATTGGGCGCAGTTATCGCTTGAAATCGTAATTACCGCGTGAATATTTCAATCGGATCGTGTTATCGACTCGCGATGGACAATAACGATTCGTATCGGATCGACGTATTATTTCCGTACGTCAAAAGGTTCTCGAACCACCCGAGGGGGAGAGATTTTTATCGACGCGACCGCGAATCGAAAGAATCGATGTAATCGATTTCAACATATCGAAGCTGACAAGCGTTGTGAGGTTGAGGGCGACGCAGTGGGCGCCGGATGGATTCGAAATTAAAACGATATGCAAATGAGGGAGGAGAATTAATCGTCGGGTGCAATCGAGACGACGCGAGCGAGCGAGAGCAGCTACTGGGTACAAATCGATGAATAAATAGTGCCCGATTAGTGCAAGGTGTACGGCTTTAATGGGGGAATCGGATCGAATCAGAGCGCCTCAATGGATCGACGCGTCGCGCCGTATTTGGCTCTGTTTGATGGCGCCTTTCATTAACTGTGTATGTTACGCCTAACTTAGGCCGATTCGAGACCATTATTGAGACATCACATGTGAATTGTTGCACCTAATCGATCAAGAACAACAAGCAACACTGCCAAGTACTTCTTAACTTACCAGATACAATCATTGCCATAATTGATTGCAACTGCGCTCCTGCTATCAAAGTTTGAATAGTGACAAACTTGATTAAATTGATGGGAGGCATCAATCTCTTTTGTTCATGTGCAGATCTTATCTGATCCAATGTTACCTTAATCTACAATATTCAAGTAGCACGTTCCTATCAATTTGGAATTCGTTATGGCATTTATAAGACGTGAAAGCTCCCAAGCCTTCCCCTATACATCTAGGCGCGTCTCTTTGACAGGAGAATTTATAATGACCACGCTCGCCACCTCCGAAAGTAATTTTCAATTAAGTTTCTTGATAATCCGGATTCCGGATGACGAGGACTAAGCCCCAAGGCGACTCCCTTGATAATTGGAAACTGTCTCTAGTTACAAATAACACCTGTACTTAACAAAGTGCGAGTACCTTTACATAGACGATGTTCTGTTTTTTGTTTCTCTCTGAGATAAAGAGAGTCTGTCTGTTGTGACGAGTCGGCTTGGTTCCGTGGTCAAATAACGAGTTGATTATCAATTTGGCCATATTTTCTGGCCATTATTGATTTGTAAGCATCAATTTATAATCAATCATTCCTGACTTTCTTTGAATATTCAATTGTAGGTACTTTTGTTTTAAATTACTGGATTTCAAGCGACGCCTTGTAATCAAAGAAACCTGATTGCTGTTTCAATACAGAACCGCAGAAAATTACTGTTCGTACTCACACTTGGCCGGTGCTATTTTCATCTCAATTTAAATCTCTCGTTGTGCTAATAGAGCCATCTATTGAGTACTTCCTGCTATTGGCGGATAATCGATATGATTAAATCTGGTTTTCTATGTATCGTTGGTTAACGAAAGGCCGATTCATTCATCATAATGATTCAAGAGTTCCACTCCCGCTTCCGAAACATTACTCCTACTTGAGGCCAGGAAAATGGCGATTCAAAAATTACAGAACGGCATTTTTTTTTTATGGGTTTGCTTTTCACACTAGCCACAGACATGACAGTGACAGAGTCGACGATGGAGCGAGGTCACCCAGAAGATGCCTGTTCTGGCACTGGCACTCGCACGAATGTTGTTGATGCTTCTCTAAATTTGCGTGTCGTCATAAAACGATTTGATTTTGAAAACAAAAGTTATAATTTTCAGAATTGCTCTTGATATAATTACTTATATTGGTGGTGTTTAGAATGAGCTCTATGTCTCCTTTCCTTTGTTTTCTTCCCGCTCTTTTCGGAGCCCACATTCAAAATAAGAAACCGGTCGGTAGCGTTAATTATAAACCGATTTTAAATCTGATTATTCGCTACCGAATCCTCTATCGGTTTTATATCGATTTCGACATCGCCTGCGCATAGATCATCAATTTCATTGATAGGATTTTAACTCGAATGATTAATTCAAGTACGCCGATTGAATTGAGTTTAGATTTTAATCGTTTGGAAACAGAAAAGAGGTGTCAGTTGTTTGTTCGAATTATTAGTTTATTTTTCTTACACCTTTTTTTGTACATCCTCTTTAATTTCAATATTATGCTTACTTTGGATAGATGTGACGGTAGTAATAATAATGGTAGGTAGAGAACTTACTTATTATTTTAAAACTACATGATCTTTGAGGTAATAAATATTATTTTCATGAAGTCTTGTGCAGAAGGTCGTCAAAGAATTTAAATAGCACCAATATTCAAAAATGCTAATGATTCTCAAAATTGCAGTATCTTCATGTATCGTTAACATTACACTTCGGAAGCGCGAAATTCTTATACATAATAATTCATTTTGTACGACACCATCTTCGAGAATCTGTTCAACCTGTCAATTACACCCACGGGTTTCTCAGCTTATCGCTACAAGTTGGAACTTGTAAAATTTTAATATTGCATACCCTGAGAATTTTCAATATCTTCGAGATAAAAAATTCTCTTGCTCAGCCAAGGGAAAGTGAAACAAGTACCTAAGACTGAATAATTCCTAAATTTTGAAAAGACCTTTTAAAGGGCTAAAAATACGGAAAAGAAGAGCAAGAATTCCACTTCAGATGGCTGAGCTAGCGTAATAAGTAGGTACTTTTAGGGCACTTTTTTGCAGCCAGCGAAGCGTGCAGGCTTTAAAGACGAGTGTATGCTTACGCGTCGCCATTTTCTAAAGAGCTAGGTCCCACTCAACTTCTCGACAAATCAAAAATTCTCTTCAAGAAAATATAGCTTCTATTTAAGTACTATCCGTCGTTATATTTACAAATAGTTTCTCGTTTATATTAGGTATTAATTTCCTTAACTAGTTTACAACCTAGAGAACGTGACTATTTCGATAATCCAGTCGAAATCTTCTAATAATAATCTATCCCTCTTCGCTTTGGCTGAAGCTTGAAACCGATTAGGAAATATCTGTGATTAATATCACAAGTATCACAAACTGCCAGCCAAAAGGATCACAGAATCAATCGTTGAAAGCCGCCAAATTATGAATGAATAAAAGTTTAAACCATTAACGCATACGAGTCCAAATATTTGATAGTTTATTTTTGTTTAGTTACCTTTACTGAGTGAAAATAACTGATAAAAAAAATGTGGTCATATTTGGACTCGTATGCCGTAAAGGGTTAAATATTTAACGATGTTCTCACTTTCGATTGAATTTGGAAGAGTCTAGAGACTTTCAACGATTGATTCCCAAAACTGGGATTACACTAAGAAAGTGCCATCGGAACTACCGTTGGGGATGATGCGACATGTGCGGATGAGATAGATGCGCATGCGAGTACGGTTGCCCTAAAGACCCTAACGGGAGAGGCGATGGACACGGAGGGTGCTGGTGGTACTGCTGGAGCGGCGACGGGGCTAACCCCGGATGGTGTTCTATAGGGTACTGCCCGGAACCGTAGGCAAGCTGTCTCACCTTCATATCATCATCGACGACGTTATACGTCAGCTCGGTCTCCTCGAAGCCAGTCGCCGCCATGCGTTGTTCACTCGTGGTCGGAGGGTCGGGGGAATTCAAGCAGGTCTGTATGAGACGCTTGCCCGAGTCAGACGTGATCATGGGCTGTAGTTTCCTAGTCGCGAACGTGTATACGTGGCCTGTCTCAGAGGCTACTAGTAACATCACTTGTGTGCCCGTTAGGGTTGATAGCTCGTACGCCTGAAACAAAACATATTCATCGTTAGTCATTTTTGTGATATTTACATTTATTTTAAGTAAATGAAATTTTATGTGTTTTAAAGCTGGAAGATATTGATTCAACCCATGAAAATGAACAACTTTCCCCTAGAAAAATGGGTCGAAAATTGTTGAAATGGGGCATCAAATTATGGAAAAGTTATTCAGTTTCATGGGTCATCCAACTTCATCTGCCTTTAAAGAATAAAATTTGTCCGTGTATTTACTTTTAAAAATCATTTATAAACGTTATAATAAAACCATTACAGAATCAAAAAATAAAATCGTAATTACGAGCATTGCGGGACGAAAGATAACGGTGAAAATAAATACTGATGAAATACAAAAACATAATTGCATGTTCCATCAGAATATTTTATAAACAGTACCTAAAGATTAACTTCGAATTTGTGAATATTTTAATCAGATTTTCTTTTTTTTTATTGTTACATCATCATGACCTCAAACTGACCCTGGCTCCTTCCAACCTCTCCCACGCTGGAACCGGCCGAATTTTTCTACACCATGTACACTTCTCACGATTCTGTATGAGGAAGGAATTATCACACCCACGGCGCCCAGATACCAGCCAGTTACACTATTTGTTGACGACACGTTCCAATTTCAAACGATGCTTCTGTGCGCGTTCCATTTTCAAAAGATGCGCGTACGCGGTGCGCGGGAGTTTATCGTGTTGTCATGGTAACTGATAAGTTAAACTGCCTCCGTGGTCTAGTGGTCTGAGCCATGGGCTCCTGATGCGAAGGTTGTGAGTTCGATTCCCAGGGGCAACACAAAGTTGATAATAATAAATTTTTCACTATGTGAGATTTTCTCCAGTTTGGTTAGACTGAATTCCCGTACTTCAGAGGGCATATTAGCTGTTTAAGGCTCGTATTTATAAAGCGATCTCAATATTGAGAGCAATATTAAGTATGGATTTGACAGGTCGTTTTGTACTGAAATGACGTTTGTGATACGAACTCAAACTCGCTGTCAGTCTCAAGAGCTGATTATAAATACGGGCCTAAGAACTCTGACACCAGGTTTTATAGGGTCGATCATCGATTCAAAAGCCCCCTCGATAAAAAGAAGAAATAACTAGATTTGTTAAACATTTGCTTATAGTCATAGTTCTTTATTGCTTCATGTGAGTACATAAGATGATCGATATTATCGATATATGCTTTTATAAAAAAAAAAAATGTTTTACTTTCATAGATTCAAACAGCTTTAGATTTGCTAAGTTATGATTATGAAACATGTTCTTCATATTGGCAGTTTTGCATGCCAAAAGTCAGGGCAGGCTTCAAAGTGTTGTTTATTTTAACAATAAGTTTACAGAATAACTACGCCAAATCAAAATCTCAAAGTTTAAATCAGTTTCGCCAGTATGATTGAAAGCTCGTTCACCCTTGCCCCTTCCTGACCCGGTATCCAACCAAAAGTTTTGATTATTTTACTCATACTTTGCGGTTAGGTACCACTTTAGGTATTACTACATCAATCTACCACAGTTGGAAGATTTTTTTTTTTATTTAAACAATCTTCTGCATTTATTCAGTCTCTATTTTAAAATTCGTTAGTCAGATAAAGTGAACCAAGTGTTTGGGTTGGATTACTAGAAATTTGGTAGGCTCGTATTTATAAAGCGCTCTCAAGATTGAGAGCAATATTAAGTATGGATTTGACAGATCGTTTTGTACTGAAATGGCATTTCTGATACGAACTCAAACTCGCTGTCACTCTTGAGAGCTGATTATAAATACGGGCCTAAAAGCAGATTCAAACCCAGCATTAGTTTAATTCAGCTTATCCTGAAATGTAACGACCTTGTAAGTTATTCGCAAATACTTTAAAAGACCAAATTAATATAGCAATTTCGAAGATTTATAGCTTTCGCCGGTTTTCAAGAGGCAATGCTCATTGAATATTCCGCTTTAAACACAAGCAATAAGAATCATAAAAATAAAAACGTTCGAATTATTTAATGCATGCTGTTAAACCAATAATTACAGTTTTATAAGCCGAAAACGCAAACTTTATTTTGCGGTTGGTAAAATATTAATCACTAACAGCAGATTAAAAATTCGTTTTGATCGACTGTTTAAATTATTTTGTTTTCACCGAGGTTTAAATAATGCTGACTTAAATATTGTTGCGCTTACACATATTTTAGTTTCTTTTTACTTTGGCTAAATAGTAATATTATATTTACTTATTTTTGAAAATTAATAAGCTTTACCGTTTTTTAAAGAAACTATTTTAAAAGCCTATAATTTTAAAATCTGGGTTAAAGAAAGTGAAAAATATTTATTTTTACAGGGTCGTTCGTTAGTGCTATATTTGGTGGTAATTTCGATTTCTGAACGAGGCGCGAGAATACTTATTATTAATTTCAATCATTAATCATACTTAACAATAATGATCATTATTCTTATTGCATTCAATGCTCTTCAGATAACTTAAACTGCTTGTTAAGCGTGCTAAGTATTAAAGTGGTACTTAATTAAGTACAAGTGAAAAGCGATTTTTCATTTCTCATACTCGGAAAGTAGTGTTGTTTTGATCTGACTATTGGGTGGAAGATGCTGCTTTCCTTTCACAGGGAGGGAATAACTCATACAAATTTCATCCCCACCCTAGGGCGGGAATGAACTTTAAAAATAGAACTGCTTGAATTGCTGTCAGCTGTGAAGACTTTTTTTCATATTAAAAAAAAAAAACTATGAAATGTCGTGACTTTTTAACCAGCTAGTGTCACTGGCCAGTGTGAATTTAGCGCAAACTTGCGATGCGAGTGCCGCGACAAAATTAAAAAATAATAATTAAAAAGTCAACACAAATTGGCGGGATAGTAAAATCTGTTCTTTTACGGACTTTTGTGCGATATTTTGTGCTAAATAAGTATTAAAATTGAGTTCAAGCGATATATTGACACGAGATTCAATTATAGACGAGGCAAATTGTGTCATAGAAAATCTTTTGCCAGAAATATCAAAAGAAAGATATTTAAACACATACAATGATTTTATGAAATGGCGAGAAGACAAGGATATAAAATCGTTTTCCGAAAGTGTATTTCTTGCATATTTTAATGGACTGTCTGGAAAATTACAGCCTTCAACGGTATGGAGCCGATATTCAATGCTTCAATAATTGTACCAATATGACTATTAATTTTAAATAGGTACCTACTTTATTAACAATAAATACTTAGTTTGTATTAACAACTAGTTTTATTTTCCTCATATTCTAAATGAAAAGTAGAGTCATTGCCACGGGTAGAAGAATCAATTCCTCTCGGACTATAGCCGCCCTCGCTCCGCTCGGGCGTCTAACTACCTCGGGAATTGATTCTCTTCCACCCTAGTCTATGAATCTACTATTTAAAACCTTTACTCCTTTAAATTTTTGCAACAATAATTTTGTAGAGACTATGTAGAGACGGGGCCTTCTTTTTTGTCCTAAGCAATGTAATATAACCAAAATTGTACCTATATGATTTGCATTAAGGGTCTATGTGCTCGCGGCAACTGTCCCTTTCAAACCAATGACAGAATGCGCGCTCTGTCCTTTTCTAGCATGGGGCTGTTTCAAGCCGATTTCATATATTTTTGCATATATCTCAATGTATACAAAAAGTATTGAAAAACAGAGTTGATTATGATGTTCTTCATAATTATACGGTGATTTCGATATAACATTTGCTGTTTCTAAGCTCATAGAAATGTCACAGTTGTTCAAATTCGGCATTGAGACGCCAGATTTTCATGATATTTCTGATGATTTCCTGGTGTAATCATAGTATTTTTAGATTATATCTATGAATCTAGTTGTTCTCCATATTTTAGAGAAGCTAACCATATATAGATTTATTGAAAATTCAACTATTAACTATACTAACAAAGTCAAATGCCGGACCGTGTTTAGCCCGATGTAGAGTACTTCCCTCCTTAACTACCTAATGTATTTATTTTGCAGGTAAATAGTGTTACGGGAAAACTACATTAGTCCATCACGGTTGTCCATAAAATTAGTATCAATATTAGAAAAGGGACTTAACAATACAAAGCTGGTAACCCACAAAAGACTAATTCCACAAAACTGATTCCCAGAATTCGTCGCAAGATCTGAGATACTGAAAATTACCCAGACGCTGATTCGAGCGTTTTGAGGTTACAATTTAAAGTTAAAACAAATAGCAGATGTGATTAGCGGAGACGGCCAGGTGACCGCAGCTGCACTGATTCTGACCTGATGGACAGGGTTACCACTACGGGAAATTATTGATACTTACTTAAAAAAGAGATAATTTACTCTTAAACAAACTAAGTGTTCTAAGTGAGATAGAGGATAACAATATAAGCTAGATAAAATAACAGAATTTAACGGATCTAAGCTGATTTTTAAAAAGTTACCTTTAGCAAGATTTATTTCTGTGATTTACTATTTATCTGGATTAAGTAGGTATTTATATTTATTGTAAAATTATTTGTCTGAGCAAATTATTATATTAATAAATCAACACTCCCATATTAATACAATCAGCCACACTGATTCCTAATAATCACTTTAAAGTATTAGACACATGAGCGGGTTTAAATAAAAACTTTCACTATAATCCCTCACACCCATTAAACAGTGACGTAATCTAATCCGTTAATTGAAAAAAAAAACTGTCGATAAAAAACAAACAGTCGATATTAGAGGTATCGATGTCGATATTGCGAAAAAAGCCGACAAAGTACGTTTTGCTCTAAATACGTCAAAAGTGATTGTTGGTTTGCTGGTAGCATGTGAAATGAAATCCGAAATCTTGTTTGAACAAGTTCTTTAAAAATTGATCTGTTGAAAGTGCAGGTGGGAGAAAAGCTGTTCATATGGAAAAAAACATACATCTTGGAACAAGAAAGAACTGTTTAAAAGACGTTAAATCAATCCAGCTAAAGGAATTATAATTAAAACCATGATCAAATTATCTGAAAGTTTAGTCATCTCATCTCATTACATCACTTTAAAATTAAAGTTTGAGATTATATCTATATGTTCGTTCATATTGAAATTAATGATGAATCTACTGAATCCATCGTAGGATTCGTAAGCATAAGGCTTTAAGCCTAGTGGTTTAAAATGCATAAAAATAAAACAATAAACAAAAATATCACTTCCAAATCATTACTTCGTAACTATCAACCATTAAAATAGTCAAAGCCTATTAGACCAAATGACGTAACCGACAATATCCAATTTACATATTTAATCATCAAGTACAGATTGTAAGTCAAGCTTTGCAATCGATACCTGTCAAACTGAACAGTTAACTTACAACAAAATACTGGCAACAGAAATAACAAGATTTTGATACTGCAAAATAGAGGCATTAGCCTTAATAAGTAGCTGTAAGTTAGTGTCTTAAATAAGCATTATGATACGAAAGTGAAGTACCTAATTGGTTATAACATTAGCAGTTACGTATCGACATGAATTCGTATATTCAGACTAATGAAGCGCTTCAGAGAATTAAGGTTAAAGATGGTATTAACACTTTGTTGGCAATATTAAGTTCCATTTTAAAATACTTTATGTAAGTTTTATAACTTATACGTAGTTGAGTAAAAATAAATAAAATTTTCTTGAAAGAATATTTTCTTAGCAGAAAAAGAATTACACCATTAATTATCTTAAAGACTTTCTTAGTCATGTTTCTTACAAAACAGCAAAAGAAAAAGAATATTTATCTAGCCTTTTAAAAGCGATAACTACACTTTAACAGCCGGCAAATAAAGATATTATGAAGATGTAAAGTGGTATAACCTACTTAATCCGACGGCTCGAATCGCGTGATCTCCTTATATTAAGAGTAAAAAACTATCTTCAAGTTTAATAAAATATTAAAACTTGTTTATATTCTTGTAAATGCTTATTTATGTCGCTTACGACTTTATGTTCTTAAAGTGCACTTAGGCACGCTTAATTATCAACTTGAGTTCATTTTTATGGAAATTATAACAGGCTTAAGAGCATTTGCGCTTTTTTTATCAAGTCTAACAAATTGTTCAATTAAGAACATTTTATAACAAAGTATCAACCCTAAGCTATTGTACCTGTTAGTTTTGTTGTGCTTAAGGACTAGAGTTGGTTTATCTAATAAAGAACAATAACATTTTAAAACCAAAAGAATAGATTAATTTCTTTATAGTACTTTCTTGCTGTCAACCCAAAATTATTCGTGTAAATAATGTAGCCACCTGTTTTCCTTAAAATTACAAACACGTAACGTAACTGTCATAATCATAAATAATGGAGACATAACCGTGAATATAACGTCTAACAATAACTGTTGTAGAGATATACACATAACATAACGAAAAAAAAAACAAGTAGCAACTACCTAACCATTTTGTCACATTTTGGTATCTCAACTGAAACGAACTTACAAGAAACCACTAATACCAAAACAGCTAAAACTCTACCAAGTACTGTAGCCCTACTGACTCGTACCTGGGCGATGAAAACGGCACTTTCTGTCCAGATCAGATAGATCCAGACGATGCCACGATAACTAATAGCTCTATAAACAACATGATCGCCTGGTTACTCCTGGGAAAAGACAGGCCGAGGCTTTGAACAAATAAGCTGGTGAGAAGTACCTAAATATTGATAGAAAGGGGTTAGTAAGTAAATATTGACATGACAGAAGGAATTATTGTTGATGAACTGTTTTAGGAACTGAAGATAGCGTAGTTTCTGATCATAATATAATTAATGTTGATACTGTTGCGAGGATCAGTAGTGAAAAGAGTTTGATGGATTCATAAAATATGTTGTTCTAGATCAAAAATTACTTATTACAAAGAGTTCCAGTCGAGTGGACGAAATCAAATGCGAAGAAAATGGTAAGCACAAAATTAGAAAGAAGAAGTACTTTTAATATAAATAGATGTACTACCGAATGTGCTAAACCGAGATTATCTATTTTAACATGGCTTATAACATGTATGCAAATGTGTAAAATAATCATCAAAACAAATAAAAAAAATATCAACATAGAAATATAGACAGAACAGAACCAGCTATCTAACCCTAACTGGTTATCGATCCAAGTTATTCAAATAGAGATAAACCATAAACCGTATTTTAAATTATATTGACTTTTACACAATTTATCCTGCACTTTAGCTCGTAGGACTGGAGATGAGCGCGACAAGACCAGCTCAGGGTCTGATAATTCGATAATAACCGAAGTGTCACGACACAAAAGTTTTCTCCTCGGACTTTAAAGTAACGGGGTTTAATATCGAAATCATCTGCCACGACAATAATGATCGAGATGACGATAAACAAAAAGTTGCTGAAATTACTAAATTGACCAGCGTTTTTAATAAAAAGAGAGGAAGAGAAAATGTCGAGAACTTAAAACAAAGTTTATGTTTTTAAACAAGGGCAAATTTCATAATGAAAAAGTATTCAACACATTATTTTGAATTCCAATTGATATAAAAACATACACTAATTTCTCATTGAACAATCGTTCCTGAATATAAAAGTTTCTTATCTTAGTCCATAGATGCAAAAACAAATATAAACTACAATATGGTTTACAAAAAACATAGCTAAAGGAAAACACAAAGAAATGTAAAACAGACAAGTGGCGATGAAAAATGTCGACGGAACCGTTCGCACGTGAACAGTCGCAAAAAGATACGTCTGATCATTTCTCTGGACAAGAAATGGCCAAGGAAAAATATTTTGCGGAAAGACGCGGAATTCCTGATTTTGAATTTTAAAATGACGCTCCGTTTGAAAAGTAAGAAAACAATTGAGTCTGTTTAATTCGATTTGGAACATTTCAAAGGCAACATAAGAATCGATGCATAATAAATTAAAGCAGTAAATACATTTGCTACAGTTTCTTATCCACTGATTTAGAGGCAAATGACCTCCGTGAGATTCGGCGAAACGAACCTGTACACGCTTACGCTCAGTTTACAAATTAATGAAAAACATTTGGGACACCGCATTGCGAGTCGCGACATTTCGAGACAAGTGCGAGCGCATCTCGACGTAAAAACTGCTAATTGCCACTACAATGGCGTACAAAGCCACCGCTTTTCCCACGGGCCATCTCGTCCACTCGTCCACCCAAGTCCACGCACCAAACATTGCCCACATGCCCCTCTTTTATTGCCAAAAATTAATGCCCGGTAAACAGTCCCTAATTACCCACCAGCCTTGTTAAAACCCCTCAGCTCGCACATTTCGAAGAAAGCACAACCAGAAAACATATTAAAATACGCAATAACCAAATAATAATACAATATTACGAACAATATTACCAACGATGATTCCTTTGTCGCTACAATCTTCTTTTATGGCGTTTTAATTTTATTGGTTAATGCTTTCCCTTAAAATCGGGCAATTTTGTTAATAACTTCTTCTTGCCTACATGACACTTTAAGGAGTGGATCAGATGAATAAATCATCAAAGTAGAGAACAATTTTCTTAAGGCAGATGTTATATAATGAAATGCAAACGATTATTGAAACTGCACATGTTGATGACATAAAATTTTACTTGTAGAACATAGAGTTGGTTTATGGAGAATATCGTGGAACTATAAAGGACACATAATATGTGCACATTAGTATCGAGAAGTACTTGGATCCACTTATTAAACCTGTAAAGAATAAGGGTGATGTCTTGGAAGATGTTTGCTTGTGGTTTAATAAGGCATTTAGTAGATCTTGTTTAATTAAGTGATGCAGACAGTAATAAAGGATAAAAAAAAATTATCAATATCATTAACTATCTGTATCTTTAACTCTCGATAATATTACAAAAGTGGCAGTTTTGGTTTGTATTTATATAAGACGATAAGTAATTATTGAAAGCCCTTTTATTATTAATTATTAGACATCAAAATACTTTTCGTGTCATATTCTAGTTCTTTTTTTGACATATAAATTTCAAATATGAATTTTGAGGTCCAAAACAGGGAAGAATAGAAGGAAAAGAGAGAGGACTTTGCCCAGCAAGAGATGATGTAGGCTAGATAAGATAAGACAAGAAGAAAAATTTTGCAACACAATTCCGTTGACCCACAACATGTAGGTTCTAATTCGTGGAAATCATCAACCCTTAACAAGCCCGCGGTTCTAGGAGCTCCTGTCGTTCCACTTTCACTACGCCCGGAGGTGTGAGCCCATTACCGCCGGCCAGACGAAGGCAATTCCTATGGTAATCAGGTTCCTATGGTAATCAGCCTGTACTGGTTGCAACTGGTGCAAGGCTGCGTTAAACGTTTATTGAGCTTCGGGAAATTCTGGTCGGTGGAATTCGTGATGATGGAAACTTAAGGGAAAAATGAGAAAGTTGTTTTTGAAAACAAATTAAATAAAAGTAAGGGACTAAATACTTTCAATAAAATTAACGATGGACTCTTCATAGGTGGTGAAGTATTAATAAAACTTTAACAATGTAATTCATTATTGAACAATACAAATAAAAAACATATAAAACTGTTCGTTTTCAAGTTAACGATAAACATGTAAAAAATATTGCATACAAAATATGCAAAGCAGTACGCTAACTTAAAGGATATCATTAACAGCTTTAAAATGAATAGCCACTCTATCTTGAATGGATCAAAAACATTATAATAAGTAAGGGTATTATATTATAGGCAAAGGACAAGTCTCAAAGCACCTGTTCAGTGGATTAAACTGGCTCTAGATAAGCGCTGTCAAAACAAATGAAGCCTTATACGAAGACCAGTCATCATAACTCAATAAAAAAGAAAAAAAGCTCCGTGAATTTCTCCCGAGGATACCGGGAGAGTAATCTCCTTAATCGCAAAAAAAAATAAGGCGCTCGTGTTGTGGAAAAAGAAAAAATAAAGCTGGCAGGAAACCCCAAAAACAGGTTATGGAATGCCAGTCCATATCAGCTCAGTGGACTAATCGTAAAAGGCTGAAACGGGTAGCCCCTTTTGCCTACGCCACGTGGTGTTGTTTGAGTACGTCATCTCACCCCGTTATGGCAAGGATGCTGAGTTGAATCACCTTTTCGGATGCGGTTTATGGAGAGGTCAAAGCCAAGAGTTTGGATTGTTTTGCTCGATAAATAAGGTCGCTGATGTAATGACCACCATGTTTAGCTGTACTACCGACGTTTATGGATGACCCATTTTTTATTAGGCAAAACTTAACGGTACTCCGACGTAATTGTGACAAAGGAAGCGATGAATGACCGAAGATTTTTCTACAGTATTTTCGGACATTTCTCCTTTATGCAATTATCTCTTTTTCATAATGACTTAAACACATAAGTAACTGTCAAAAATTTCGCCTCGTAATTTTTCCTTTCTTTATTATTATTCTCATTCAATTCGTCATGTCATTTATCATCTGCGAGTCCTTTGGCCCGTACATTGTTGATGGTCTCATTACTTCATTAACATACATCGGGTTCTTTATAAGACTTATAAAGATCTACAGGTGGTTTAATATTGAGTGCTCCGGCGGCTTGTAATGATGGAAAAGTGAAAGCGAGACAAGTTCGGAGATCGGTAGCTGTGGGTTTAATGGTGATTAAAAATGCGATGGGTGATTCGGTTGCGAAAGGAATCGGATGGGCTCCGGGCAGTTAAGGATTGCTTTCCTGACTTGACATTTCGGCTGTTTCTCAACCTGATGTGGCATCGGCGTCTCATTATGTTGGGTCTTTATATTTTTAACTTTGAACTCTGTGCCATATTTTGAGTAGCAACTCATCATCAATATACTTATTCGGTAAAATTGAATTTGCTGAAAAAAAAAATTATATCTAAAAGAACATGATTAGAATAGAGATATTTTTACGGCTTTTATTACAATTAATGCGAATAAAATGTACTTTGGAATCTCTTTTGCAATCAAAAACACTGGTAATTTCTACATTATCGATAACTTAATAATTTAACAAGTTGAAGTGAATGTTGCCTGTCTTGTTCATTAAGTAAAAATCTGTATCGAATGATATTGAAATCCACATAATCAGAGATTGCACTAGACTGATTGACAGTGCTGAAATATTTATAAATTTAACAGGTTCTGCACCTGTTATGTAATAAATAACTGTGATTTTAACTAGAGCAGTCACAGATTTTTCTCGCGAGTACTAGCTGGTAATTACAGTGTTGCCAGGCCTGGCGCACTCCGGCCGGTAGGCATGAAGCTACAAGTACTTGCACCGCCCCACGCGTGGGGCTTAGTTCAGTAGGCTGTCGCGCGTCGCTCGATTCGTACTGTATATTCCGCACACGAAAGCGTATCGCAGTCGCCTTGTTAAAGTTATCGCGCCAAGTTTTAGTTTATATTTAAATGATTTAATTAATCTGTATGGTAGTTTTCTAGACTCTTTCGATAAATTTAATAATATATGTAGGTTAGGTGCTTATACCTACTTACTTAACAACTAAAGTATACCTATAAGTAGGAAAACGGCCTCCGTGGTCTGAGCTATGGGCTTTCGACCCGGAGGTCCTGGGTTCGATTCCCGGTGGGAACATTTGGGAACTAAAAACTAGTCCCGCGCAGTTGGCCGATCTCACCGAAAATCGATTGGATTATACCTAGGTAGAATACATAAATTATTCCTGTGATATGATACCTATTTCACCTATCAGACAATTTCCGTTACGTCACCAAAAGTCGCTAGTCGCAAGGTCGCAACCCTAAAGCGTGCGAGTGAGCGAGCTGTTTGAGACTTTCAAAGAAGTAATAACTCTCGCGCGTAGCTATTCGGCACATTTTTGCTTGCATGCGCGATCGGTAGGTTATTATAAAAGTAGGTATTGATGCGCTTGCGAACGGAATTGGACTTTATTCTCGGGCGGAAAGATTTATTTTTGTTACGATGTGGTTTTAGAGTGCGTCTTCTGTACCCTAGTACTATTATATATTCTGTGGTGTTGCTTTGAATTCACCATTACTTATTGTATTGGTGATTAATGGTAATTATTGTGCATAGAAAACGGGCAATTTTAAACAGTTGACATGTTGTCCGTGTGATAAAAAGCTCATGTTACACTTTTGACGGAGTTGAATAGTTACAGTTCAACAACTTTGCTTAGAATAATGCACTAAAGAATATTTTGAGATCATAAAAAAATGGGAGACTTTGTTAGGAAGATGAAAATAAGAAACACAGAGATTAAATAAAAGTTCAAGAAGGGGATAATGCTCTCAAACTGAGCTAACATGCACAAGACCTTTTTGCATAACACTAATAACCTCCTTCGTAGCAAAATAGCAGGTACACCACATCACTAAGCAGGCGACAAAACGGAGCTAGTTGTCGGCGACGAGAGCGATTAGTTTAATAGTGGTTTAACAATAATTACCGATTACTGGAACCGAGAAGTTATTGCGCGCGTAACTCTGGTAGTGGCCTGCGATTAGGAATATGCCGCCGGTAAAAATAGAATTAAGTGTCGCTTTAGAGGAGTGATACTTGAAGAGGTAATGATAGGGAGAGGTGATGATGAATGCAGTGTAGATGGATAAACTAGAACGATTTATTTGAAGTGTGTGATTTAAGATGGCGCAGCGTTCAAAACACAAAAAAAAGCAGTCAAAATAAAGATTGTAGCATTCGTTATCAATGTAAGTGAAAATCATACAAACAAACAATACAAATCAGATCTTTTGATAACTCATAATGATCTACTGGCCTGACATTCGTAAAATGCCGCAGGTAAAAATAGAATTAAGTGTCGCTTTAGAGGAGTGATACTTGAAGAGGTAATGATAGGGAGAGGTGATGATGAATGTAGTGTTGGCTTGGAAACTAGTGAGATTTATTTGAAGTGTGACTGAAAGTTAGAGATTAAAGGGCTCAATCAAATGTTAAGAAAAATAGAATTAAATGAGATCTTAGAGAAGTAATACTTAAAGAAAAAATTATAAGTAGAGGTGATGATGGATACATTGTTGATACTTAAGATTCTGCAAATCAAATTAACATTTTAGAATTCATAACCAATGAAAATGAAAATTATAAATTACAGAGAGTACAAATCAGATACTGTCAGACCTATAGAGCCGCCAACTATTAAAATATTAAATTCAACCCATACCCAATTGACGTGAGTCCTCAAAATTAGCATCGTCAAATAGTGTCTTGATTAACAGACAATAATGAATGAGCATATCGAAGATGGTCAGGAAAATCCAATCAATGGTTCTTAATGAGACATTGCATCCTGACTACCTTATCCATCTACAATGGTATAGCGTCTTGAATTTATTTAAGACTAGCTTTCCGTCTCGCGGTTTCATCCGCAACTTAAAGATTATTCTCGTGAAAATGAGCTATTTCAAAAGTAGCTTCTATGTTATTCCCAGCCATTTTTAATTTTGTTTTATTGAGTTCCATCTCTATCGAAATACCACATGAAAAACAAATACCTTCTTCTCGTGAAAATATAAAATTTCCCACAGTAAAAAATTGCTTATGTCTGTCTATCATCCTGCCAAATTTTATCAATATACGTTCAGCCATTTAGGCGTGAAAGAGCAACAAACCTATAGACAGACTACTATCGCATTTATAGTATTAGTATGGGTCGTCCTTGTAATGTTGTTTGCTTGGTATTAACTATGCAATCATTATCAACGCCTCCTAGCTGCTTCTCATCGACAGCACCTGAATGAGAATGTTCATTGATAAAATCGACAGATCTGATTATTGTGTTGGCAATCTTGTTAGGTGTAGAAGAATAGTTTGTTTTTCTTTGTGGTGGATTGACCAATAGCGAAATAAACCTCTTTGGTCCTGCGGGTTATTGGTTCGAAATACTTGAAAAGCCTGGCTTCAGAGTTTTTAAACTACTAAACGGGAATTTGAGATGGTTCGTGCAGTAACCACAAATCAAATGCAGACAAGTTATATGGTAACATTTACGTGGATGATTTTTTGGTACTTTTCTAGAACTTGCCAAGTGTTGAATACGAAAACCTGCACTTGTATAACTCACCTCATTCGTCTAAAACAAGTTAAGAACATCATCCAACTTTTTTTAATCCTGTCAAACCCTCAGGTTATTGCTTCACACATGAAACCAAGTTCAACGGAACCAGTTCCCATGAGTAATGGGTTTTAAAACGATTATTACGATTAGCCACATTGCTGTCGTGCTATAATACGTTCCAGTGGAATAACGGACGCGACAGGATTCCACCATTCTACCCTTGAGTTGTTCGCATTCCACCAATTCACTTAAATTGGCCGTGTTATATAAAGGTTTGAAGGGGAACTGCCTCCGTGGTCTAGTGGTCTGAGCCGTAGGCTCTTGGCCCGGAGGTCGTGGGTTCGAATCCCAAGGGGGAACATAAAGTTGATATTTATAAAATCACTTTGTGAGGTTTTCCCCAGTTTGGTTAGGACAATGCTGGCAGGATCACCTTATGTAAGAAATAAAGATTCCGTACTTCTAAGGGCATCAGGGCACGTTAAGAAACACGAAACCTACTCGATAAGAAGAACAAGGAGAAAATGTGATGGTTTGATCATCGAAGGAAATCAGACACAAAGATTGAATCTAAACATTTCAAATTTGAAATTTCTAATACCAATATATTTAAAACTCTGATAGAAAATTCATAAAATGGTAATTCTCTGAGCAGATGGTTTCGGTCCTTGTATTACACCTACAGATTCTACCTTTAGTCTTGACCTCTAAGGTCAGCTTAGAGTCCCACGGCTCTTTGTCACTCTAAACAAAAGTGCCACTCTGACCACTATAACTCTAAAGCCTGCAACCGTTAATAGACCTTTCAAGCTCTGAGAAGGAGTAATAAAAACCCAACATGAGTCTGTGCGGGAAACTTAAAGGCTAACTTAAGGTGACCACAGATACAGCAGATATATTTCGGGTATTGAGCGGTACTAAAATACACCTTGATGCATCCCGATACGATTCAATTTAGCTTGAAGTTCTTCGTATATTACGATATCTTATGGCACGCAAAAACTTCAAGCTGAATTAAGTTGTATCGGGATGTAGTGGGGTGTATATTCATCCGCTCAATACCGAGCTGTAATATATATTATCTGCTGTGTTTGTGAGCACCTAAGAGCTACATGCAAATACAACTGGCTAGCTATCAATGGCGTCGATAATTACGCGTTTATACCTCGCCAGTTTCATTCATAAACAAGCAGCAATCTTGTGAATGACCGTCAGTATTAATACACTTAATTTATTGTCGCCCAGTCCGACACACTTCCATAAGTTTCCTGCTCGCCTATTATACCATTTATCGAATGTTGTCCACGCTCTATCATTTTGTAGGCGCTAACCTGACCTTGATCGATGACGTCTATTCAGAAGACAATTTACATCCAATAACAGCTAAATTGCCGACCTCAAAACTTTTTTATAATTTCAATTTAATTAAGCGCATTTAAAGAAAAACGTAAGTTATGAAACCTGTCGGTTAATAAGCGGTATCTTAATGGGCTCTCATGGATGAATAAATTTTAGCGTTAAATAAACAAACGGTTATCGGTGTGATCGGGCGATGGGAGCAGGATCGCAGACACCGCAGTCGCAGGAGCCGTCTGAAACGCCGCAGCCACGATACCATCACGCTGATACGCATCAAGGAAGACCAGTTGTCAATACATTTCACCTGACTGCGAGCCTCGCTTGCGATGGCTTGTCCCAGCTCAGAACGAGTTCCCATGAATTGTGCCGAGCGCGAGACATTTTTATACCTCTGTCCGACAAGATGTAAGCCCCCTGTGCCTTACATGTTAATGCGTTTACTATCTGCTGCTTTACGGCCGATCTGCACAATCGATCCACTTTCTAATTCAATAGACGGTTTAGATCGATACAAAACGGCCGTGTTAAATGCTAATTTCTGTCTCTATGCAAATTAAAGGCAGCGGCATTAAATAGTATTAAGACGGTGCAATCCGGGACTCTTATTTAGTGGACAATTCAGACGTCGCGGAACACAGGTGGTCCGATAAAAGGTTCGGCGGCCGCGGCTCAAGGGAAGCCGCGCGCCCTAAAAGGATAATAATGCGTCGTTGCCAAGTTCCCGGCGGAGCACAACCCGGGACTCCAAGAGAAATGTAAATTGTCCCGCCACCTGACAAATAGCTTAATTAACGACCGACACGCGACTCCAGACTTATTGCGATATTTGCGATTATCCAAATGCCTCTAGTCTGCTCACATCATGAACCACCACGTTTCGTAATCATTTTAATTCTTTAATGCCCGCCCTAGAATCCTCTAATTATATTTGATGTGGTCCTTAAGTTCCAGCGTAAGGAAAGGACCCGATTTTATTCCGAGCGACAATTCGAGCTATAAATGCTGGAATACAATGAACAAAAGGAGCTCGGAGAAACTTATTGTAGCCCACATGCGGTAATTTAACGAAGGCATTAAATTTCAAGGTTATAATGGGAGTTACGTTAGGAGATTTAGTTTTTTCGCAATGTAGCGTTGTTGTGGGTGTTTGGTGGTGGGCGCGAACGCACGTGAGTGCAGCGTGCGCGGCGTCACAGCGCATGCGCGAGGCTGTGCCGTGCGCGCGCGACGCACGACCGCGCGCGTGGGCGCCCGCCGCCGCACTGACACGGATGGGTGCCTCTACAACACAGCCACCATTTGTCTATGGTGTTTTGACAGCCCATCCAACTGTGAAACATAGGTACCCACAATGCCGAACACTCTACACCTTTTTCAATTTAATGAATATGGATTCGACAGCTTCGAGAGCCCGAAGAGTTCCACCTGTCAAGCTTCAATTACCGATCGGTGCGGCGGCAAAAACTAAGAACGCATCACAATCGCGGCTCCGGCTCAAAATATAGCGAATTCCACCAGAAAGCAAACAATGACGGTAAAAAGTTTTGGTATTGTCCAATTGCATGGTAACGACGGCAAAACTTGAGCTTTCCCACCGAAACCCCGATGTTTGGGGATTTTTTTAATTGATTGGAAAAAACTGTCTCGGTCTGCTCTCGGATGCAATCAAATAAAAACCTACTCGTTAATGTTTTATGTATGAAATTCGCCCATCCATAATGGATGGGGCCCCGCTGGCTCGGTGCGTTCGGAAATTTTGACAAAGCGACAGATATGTGATCTCTATGGTGTAGATGGTCTTCAGCTGGTTTTTCTCCATCAGATAAGTAGGGAGAATGATGGCCGTTCTGCTTTCCACGGTCTGGTTGGTGCGTGTGCGCGCGTTTGGGGGAAATGTTGGTTTTCTCCGCGTCATTGACTGCAGCATTTACGCCTACTAGCGCTATTAGGCCTACTGCTCCTCAAAGTCAAAGTCAAAGTCAAATAATTTATTTCCAAATAAATTCTTACGAACACTTTTAGAAGTACTAGTTTTACGCGAAGGCGTGTGTATTAACCTTAGCTGAGAGTTGTTTATCTATGGTTAACAAGTCTGTGCTCATATTTACATGTCCGTCTTAAATGTTGAATGAATATTCATGGTAATGTCAAGTTTCTGTTTGTGTTGTCCTACGTATTGTCCAAATGCATGGTTCAAATTAACTAAAGAAAATTAGTTGAACAAGGCCGTAATTAGTTTGCTACCTTACTTTGCAAATTGGAAGATAACCCATAGAGTATCAAATTATTATAGTCATAGATAGAGAGAGACGTTGGAAGAAGTGGATGTCTAGTCCACACCTGTGATAATTATCATCTAATAGATCAGAATAAAGAAAAAGACTAAACTAACAACATAGCAGATCGAACTCAATATGCAAAAGCAATCAATCCTTAATCACCATTAGACGACCGGATATCCGATTCGCACCTCTGAAAACACCATCACATGATGGGATCAGTTACAATTACTGAGTGATGGGGAGGTTCCATCACAAGGTGCTAATAACCCGTAAACGATGTAAACTGCGCCTAATTTATAGATGGAGATGATCGGATACACCTGCGGGACGATTCTAGTAACGGTATGTTTTTTTAATGCAACTTTGTTATGGTTAGAAAATATACGAAATAAATAGGAAGAAGCATACAAAACACGAGGTGAATCTATGCCACGCAATTTTCAGTCTAATATGTAGGATGCAAATTGCATTTTTAAGATAATAAATGATTGCGTTTATTTTGTGTAGGTACTGTACGAGACTCTGCAGCTCAAAATAACCAATGATTTTTTTAAATGGTTATGATTTGCTTCTAAATCCTTTGATTAAAGTAAAGGATCCACAAATTTTTACTAAACTGACACATCAAGGTTAGAAAATTCCCTACTGGTACAAATAAATTCAACGTATTCAACCACATTCTTTCCCTCGTAAGGTCACGCTAAGGGTAGCAACCACTAGCAAGAAAACGTTACTAGAATCATGCGGCGTACTATTTCAGTCGAACCTGTTGCCGTGCGTCGTTATGCGCAGGCGCAGGTGCCTCGCTAACTGTTATGTATGGTTAGAATTTATCCACACTCCACTGGATCATCAGTCCTTTGCCAATTTGTCTAGATTCTTGCTGTTAATTAAAAAGTCTTCGTAGCTCTGACTGAGAGGAAGGTTGTGAAATTTGTCTCTGCGTGTTTGTAAAATGCAAGGGTTTATTTATTTGTGATATTTATTAAGCCGTACTTAGTTTATGTCAGTTTTTTACATGGCGTGGTGTTGAATTTGTATGATGTATATTTATGTCCTGAAAATGTTAAACCATTACCGCTTAAAAGTCCAAATAAAATGGATGACCAATGTTTGGCCATCATTTATTTTTAGTCCGTGTCAGTAAAAGTTAATAAGTGAAGAAACATGGGTCGTCATACTGAAGATACTCATATTATACTATATCTAATTCATAAAAATAGCAGAAGAATGTAAATTGACGAGTCTAGCCACCATTGAAAGAATACTGACAATTTAATAATGATGGCGACGCGGACATAACCTACGACAACTCTACAATTCATGCAGATGCACATAGACATGCCCTCTGAAACGCTTAAGAAATTCAAGTTCTTTATAATCGTCCTAGGGTTTTGAATCAATCATTTTGAAAGACAATGCTGCCGATTCTGTTGCAGACACAACTTACATTAGTTTGGTCCTGTCACCTTTTAAATTTTAATAAAATAGAGAAAGAAATAAAACAGCTTATTTATAATTCTGTCAAATTAGACGACACCCACCATCTAGTATGCCAACTTATTCAAGACGAGTAACGTCACTTTGACAGGATTATAACAAGCTGTTGTATTTCTGTCTCAATTTTATTAATATTATAGAAAGTGACAGGACCAAACTAAAATAAGTTAAGTGTCTGCAACAGAATTGGCAACATTGTCAAAGAGTCACAACATTATACCCAAAATTCGGTAAAAAAAAATGGGGAAGACAGGTCACAGACTTGAGCAATGCTGTAAGATTGCCTAAAATCAAGCTTAAATTGCAAACACCAAAACCCTTGGTAAACTCGAACCTAATTGACTTCTACGGAATTACCAGGAAGAGACGTAACTAACAAATTCTATTTTTTTATTGCTGCCATCATGATGATGAATATGATTTGTGATGATGATAATAAATAAGACGAATCTGATTAGCAAAGCCGTCTAGCCTGTCTGTGTTCTAGCCTTTGTACGAATGGGTGTTATAATAACTAATGTATTTATTGTAATTATAACACAAGTTTCATTCAGAAATCCAGCCTCCATTGATCTCAAGTGCAGGAAGCAATTATTTGTATAACATGCGTGCGCGCATATAATAGTATTTTAAATAAATGAAAAATGTATAGAAGTTATTACACCTCTATTACATAGTCGTTAGAAACTATAATTAAAAATATTGAACAGGAAACTGTCTGTGAAACATAAAGCTCTGCAAATGATAATAAATGTAAGAAAAACGAGACTGAGTTACGAAAATGCTAAAGAAATAAAAAATACATTAATATAAAGATAAAATGAGAAAAATTCTCCAAGACAAAAAAAAAATCGTTAGGTTGTTCGTAAGTCGATAAACTTAAAACTTAGTCGATCGATTAAAATATATTTTTTTACTATTAAAGTCTATGCTATTAACCAAGAAAAGTATTATATATTTTTACCGGGAAAATAACTCATTCCCATTCCCATAGAAAAACTCATTAGGTAAAAGTAAAAGTTTAACTCCTAGTTGAATCCACAGTATATTTTGTACTCCATATTTTCGGCTACAAACCAACACACATTCGAGCACATTCCTACCTCATTCGGCAACGCTTCTAAGAAAATGTTACTAAAAGCCAAAACGCGTGTGTCTACGTTTCGGTCGTGAGCGACGTTCGCTTTGAAGTCACCGGCAACTCAAGACTAACGAACTTCGGACTTCGATGGACGATTAGTCCTACATGGCTGATGTCAACTAATCAGTCCAAGAGGCCCTACTATTGTGAATGACAACTGTCGCACGATAAGTCTAGGGAAAGGTTTTTCTAAGGTTCAGATGGCTTAGGAATCTAGGATGCAAGATAACTGCGGATCAGGAACAAACCGCTGCTCAAACTGTACCAAGAAAAGAAATAAATCTTTTTTTTTTTCACAACAGTGACACCGGAATCACACGAAAGTACTAGGCGAGAATGAAAGAAAGACGTTCACTTTACGCCACTTGGCGCTTGAAGGCGGGCCGGCAGCGCGCCAGGCCCTTCTCTCACCGCCCAATTACGCCTGACCTCCAGCGCCCATCGCGAACAACTACAATCTGGTTCACGCGATAGTAGAGCGGTTAATTTGGATATTTTTCGATACCTTCAAGGAGCTTTGTACGCCTGGTACCCGTGTTCGCTAGGCGGTTGCGTTTAGCGGTTCGATCACGAAGTTCTTCGCGCAAAATTCTAAAAATCCGCATCAATGCAGATAGGGTTTGCATTTGCACATACCTACTACGGCGGCGGTTTGGCAGTAAAATATTGAGACAAAGAGCGATAATTGCTATCCTATGTTATGTTATGTCGATCTTTTTAGATAGACAGCGAGTATAATTTTATTAACAAACAACTGCGAGTGGATACCATAATGCTATGAAAAAAAACGCTGAACGGTGAGGGAGCTTTTCTAAGTGAACGGTAAACCATTTCGCTGCCTGCACGAACCATAGAATAGAACGCGAGGTCAACGCTTATTTGGGCCGCTTAGAGGTTCATCATAACACCACAAGATGGCATTTGGAGCAATTCCAAAGTTCGTTTCGTACGTTCTCTTCGCGTAGTCTGCTCTCCTGGTAATTTGGAGTCCATATTTGGCACTTTCGATTTTGCCCACGCAAAGTACGCAAGAGCAAGAAAAATTTGTTGCGTAAACCCTGCTGTTTCAAGGCGGCTGTTGCACTCAAATCGATCGATTTAAAAATTATATTTTTGAAGCACTAGTAATTTAAAATTAAAGACAACAGGTTTATAATGTTGTTTTTATATTATTTAAATTTTTGAATGTATTTAATGATATTCATTTTTCTACAAATAAAGTTAAAGTGTGTAGGGATAGAAACATTTTTGACACAGCTGCTTAACCTATTTGAACACTTAGGTTTTATTCAAATTGTAATCTATGAATCAAGCTAGTGGGTGTCTAACTAATGGACAAATTACAGCATTAATTTGAGCAAGTATTCCAAGGCGGTGGCGCTAAAGCTAGCGTCCACAGCGCCACACGGGCGGGTGTCGGCAAACAGCATTAGCATTACAAAACCGAGCGTGAGATATGGGGCGCAGATGCGCTCGCGTCGCAATTAGTGCGCGCGCAATAAATAATTGTCTCATTTCGGAGGCTCGGGTTGTAAGTACTAACCTAGGAATTTGCAGGTGCCTAACGCAGTTCTCGTGTACGCACGATAAAAAAAGATCGGAAAATCAAGCATATAAAAATTATACAAAGACTAGTTTTTCACTGCGCAGTTTTAGCCACTCTGAATAATGCCTATAAAAAATATTATGTGACGTGACGATCCTCTTTATATAGTAAAAAGTTTAACAACTAACATGATTAAAATTGATAAAATAGATTAATATAGATAGAACAACGATATTTTATTGATGATCTGACTTAAATTTCCCATTTTCAAGTTTTCAAAGACCAGGAAAGGTTCATGCAGGTTGTAGCAGAAACTAGGTTTATAGTCTTCTCTTCAAATCTATAAAATATTTATAATAGCAATAAAATGGTCGATTAATTAACATTATAAATTCCAATTCCTGCATTAGATATTTAAATTTTATAATTGCGTGTGGCTCACGTGTAAAATAAGTGCTTAGTGTGCAACTATTTTCTGTTGTTTTTAATATAAATAATTTTCTCTACTCCTAAATTTTCAGGTGACGGCTGTGTGATTTGATTATGAATATTTCTGATTACAGCACTTTATTTTTGTCAAAGTTAAAACTATTCCTGGCTAGAGCAGCGCGCAATAATTTAGAAAATGAGATATGCAAAGCTGTACCAGTCAAAACAATTTTAGTAAAGTTATTAAAATGCCGTCTAAACAATGCTTACGAAATCTAGGATCTAAATATCGCCGGGGCGTGTGGGAAAATAATCTCGAGAGCAATCTACATCCGAGCTAGGTCCTAATTAATTTAGTAATCGCTCGTGACGACTTATTCCTGCCAGACCCGACCGAGGGCCTAACGAAATCACGACTCCGCAAGACAACGATAATCGTTATTTTAAATTTATTAAAATGTCCTCTTTAAGGACTGTATCGGGACGCCTCTATCGGATTGTATAATTTATTCTCGGAGGAAAGCCGGACAATGATGGCGGGATTATATTTTCTGAAACAAAATTGGCCGGGTCATTGTTATAGGAGTCAATTATATTTAAATGTTTTCCTGGAAAGCTAACCAATGCCAATAATACATTATTTTAAGACAGTTTCCTCGATTAATGAGGAAAGGTAGCAAAATTAAGTTTGAAATGTACAAATTGACTAAATATTAAAGAAAGTCTATTATAGAATTTGCTAAAAAGCCGATACCAAATTAAGTTTAAACTAAAGTTTTATGATGTTTAACATCTGTTTTGTATCGTCCTGTGCTAGGCCATCATGAGAACCAAAACTAAGCATGACTTTCAAAGAAAATACAAAAATGGTAATGTTATCAGAACCAAAATCTTTGCATCCAATATCATCGCTGTCAATTATGTGAACTAGGTTCGATTCAAACAATAATTTACATCGCATTTTTTTATCTAGCAAATATTGATAAATGTTTAAAACAAGCTAATAACTATGAATTTTTTTCAATCTCAGTGAAAATTTTTGGTTACTCTTGGTCTTGGTTTTCTAGTTCACGTACTATTGGGAGGACATTATTCAACCTGTAATCGTTACGGCGAAACAAGTATGCACAATCAACTTCAACTACTCAATATAGTCAATTCAATAGTAAAGCCGCACTGAAAACTCAATTGAATCCTCATCAACAGTCTCTTCGACATCTCAGAACATTGCAACAGGACCTCAGACCTCCCGGACAATACCTGGGGTTCACTTCATACCGGAAATCTCAAAACCCGATCCTCGTTAACCTCATCAGTTGGGTGGTTGGCGGCAGATCGCGGCGGGCTTTAATTACGCCGCCGCAGGGGCCGTCTGCGCGACACGACGGCATTTGTTGCGGCCATTGTTGAAAATCGCCGCCTGGCCGCCTGGCCGTGCTCTCTGGCTTGATCTAGTAGCCGTCATGTTCGGCTGTTTGCTCAGTCGCAAATTGTAGACAGGTATAGGGTGAAACGGTCTCAATTAAACTATTTACGGGATCCATAAAAAGGAAACTACCTGAATTAATTCCGTTTAATATTGATTGCGAGATCTATACTAGCAGAAAATTAAAAGATTATTAATGAATTTTGGCATTCGAAATTTATTTTGATTTTTTTAATAGAATATCTAAAGCGTCAAGAGTTAACAAAGGAAAAATCATTTTCATTTTCGACCAAGTTTTCAAACTTATTAAGTGTTCGCTCATATATGTCAGTATTGAGACAATTTAGCGTGCATAAAGTAAAGAGCTTAGGCAGGATAACGAGAGCTGTACCGGCTCGCAGGCAGTCGCAGGTTACAGCTAACAACTGCGCGGCGACTTTGATACCCGCTGCGCGACAGAACCGCTTGCGTGCGCGACCCGCAAACCTGGTGCGTGGCGCAAGGGCGGCTGGCAATTTAAATATGGAACTTTTCTTTTTTAAACAGCTATTGCTCTGGTTATAAATGGGTAATTTTAGATACCATAAAATAATGATCAATTTTAATACTTTAAAGAGAAAGGGCCAATAGTCGACGAAGTCCTAAGCATGAAAGATTATTATAAAAATAAGTATTGTAAATTAAGTAAGTTTTTAACTTTCAAGAAATTTTATGAAATCTACGCGTGGCAAAGTCTAGTAGACTGATATTTTTATCCAGTGGGAAAAAATATATTCAGGGTTCATTCTGTTCATAATTTTTTATCTGGTGATTATGTGAGACCCATACAGCGCAAAGGAGTTTCCAAAATTTAGAGGATACTTGAACATTGTGTTTTTTAAGTCAGCAATAAAATTCTTGTTGTTCTTGGCCATAAAAGAAACTTGTCAGGTCATATTTTACAGCAAACCCACGCTCGTTCGCAAAACCTTGTTAAGCACCTTTCTTTACGTGTAAAATGAAGAAATAGGTAGGGACAATACAACTGAAGTTATTTCAACGAGTAACATTTAATGTTCTAATACACGTGTTGTCATAATATTACTTTTTTGGCAAATGAAAATGGCGTCCTTATTTTTTTTTTTATTCTAGTTTTTACTGTATGATTGTGTGCCAACGCTAAGCCTTACTTCACTTGATTTGAAAAATAAAAATTAGCCCCAAGTCACATTTTTCCTTATCAATTTTGATATTGGCACGATTTTCGCTCCCCGCTTTTCGTTTACAACCATGTTTCGCTCCAGGATTTTGACGGACACGTGTGCGCGGGCCTCTGGGACGTCTACACGCACAGATTGACAGCGCACGCCGTAATGAAGCTCCCGGGTGCTTCTGGGCTGTGCTTTTAAAATCTGCGTTTGATTTGCAAAGTAACGTGTGTGTCAAAGATACTCTTGTTATATTCTTGTTTCTTGTGGACTATGATACAGAGGAAGAAATATTTCCTTTTGTTACAATTAAGTATTGAAATAAGCACAATATTTTGCTCGTGAATAGCTCTAGTTTTTAAGTATTCGTTTCCCAAAATGTCTTGGTATTATTTTTATTACTTACCTAGTTAGTTATCTTTATCTTACTTTGTTTATTATTTTAATATTAAATATAATATAACTTTAAAATTAATGTCTGTTAATATTAGGGAGTATTTATTTATATTAACGTTATGTGATTTCAGTTTAGTCGATGTTTTACCTTAGAGCAACGCACGGCCTCCATATTTACCTAATACCTACTTTTCTTAATTTATATAATATTTTTATTATCATTTGTTGATCTACTCCCTTCCACTCCATGCTGTCACCACTGTTAGGTACTATTAATTATAATTATTATTTTAATAGAATCAAATAATAATTCTAAATGGAATTTTTAGTTTATATTGACGGAGGCGCCATATAAATACTTAGCCGGTATAATAATTATGTATGAGAAATAAGTAATAAATTTTATTGCTGAAGTATAAATGCCGAGCATCTATTAATTACAAATAGCAGATAAATAGCCGTAATTTGTAAAACTAGACCTAGGTCTTTCTTTGCTCAGGTCAACAAGTTATAATAATAATAAAACATAAGTCCTTTTAGGGCAAAAGCAGTACGGTACAAGAAACATCATTAAATAATTATTTTAACTAACGGTTCTGTAATTAAAACAAGTCGAACTTTAATAAAAACACCTTTGCACTACCAGTCCTTTACCTCATGTTAATTTTTAACCTTACTATCAAAAATCTAGACAAATAGAAAATGTGGCATTAATTCGGATATTGAGGATAGAATAATAATAAAATAAAAATAAATTTTCTAATTAGTAAAATCGAGATTTTAGGCCATTGCACATCACTATTTCAAAAACGATACAAGTAGCGCCATCTCTGGGTGTGATTAAATACTAAGATGACAGCTGACAAATTAACCAAAATATTAACATTTTGTTAATTTATGCATAGAAATACCGCATTAAATGCTTTGTAAACTCAGGTTTAGGGTTATACTAAGATTTCACTGCAAATAAACATGTAAAAACGCACAAAAATACTCACGAAAAGCAACTTTCCATCGGCTGACACCTGTCAAAACTTTCGTCACAAATGCTCGTAAATACACGTTAAAATATTGTAAACCGCACTTTTTCTACATTTCCGGACCGAAAACTATGATATCAAAACTAAAAACATGCATGTTAACACGTTTTTGGCAACATTCCACAGGGTTTCTTTGCTCTCGAAGACATAACCTAAAAGTTCATCAACATCACCATTTATTGTTTTTCTGGCCAGATTTAGACAAGTTCTTATCGTTGCACTTGAATTATCATATTTTCCAATTATTTCCAGCAAGGATTCATTAAAATTAATCAAAATTTGTAGCTTCTGGGCTCTTGAATTTACACTTCACTTCCCACATATTTTTACCATAATAGTCATCATTCTAATAGGATTATTTTAATTATTTTTAATATACCTCAACGTTAGGAATGGGCTGGGATAAAAACATGTAGGTATAATGATAATTACTTCAAATTTTCTAACAAAACAAAGGCATTAAACCTTGTGTAAACATTGTAAGAAATTACAGAGCATTCCAACTTATTTTTAATTTTAGTTTCCAGTTAGGAAGCTCAACTAAATTAACTGACCCATTTATGAACACCTTTATGAATAAGGTTTTAGAATATAACACTAAAAGTTTAGTTATAATAAATAGTTTACATTTTTAGAGGGTGCGCTCAATCACTAACACTTTGTTTTGAAACTTATTACACAGTTTGATCAAAATTTTTAACTTTTATCCAGCCCTTTACTAAATCTGTTGCACTGGTAATGTCATGAACTTTTAGGTGTCGTCTGCACTTTCCCAGCAGAAGTGTGTCAGTAGGAACAGCTCCGTCGGCCCATATGGAATATTGCCAAAAGCGGTCTCCGCAACCCACCTTCTTCATAATGCCAGTCTTCCGCTTCGAGAACGTGGTGTACCGCCGCAGTTTGTTGTCTATGTACTCCATCTTTATCTTGACACGGCCCTTGGTCTTCTTGCCGTTGGACGGGGGTGATTTCTTAGGCTGAAGGGAGGCATAGCCGTCGTCGGCTATGTCCGGCATAGGGCAGTGTTCCAGGCCCATGCTCTGGGAGGGGCGGTCGTCGTAGCACTGGTCCGAGGGTCTCTTGATGCCTCTCGGCGGGGGGCACTGCTGCATGCCGGGCCGCAGCGAGCCGCCGCCGAGCGAGCTGGGCGGCCGGCCTCCGCCATACATGTCGGGGACCTCTCCCAGCAGCCCCATGCCGTACGGCGACCCGAAGCGGGGCTCGCGCGCTCCGCCGGGCGCGTCCATGATAACCTCGCAGTACGCCACAGTAACCGGTGCGCGCACGCGCTATCCACACCTCACCGTTCGAAAGCCGAACGGAGACTGACCGAAAACGCGAAAGATCCGAAGGCGGGACTGCCGACTCGGCCGCTCGGACCGCAACTGACTTCGCACGGCTCCGTGCCGCGCGGCTCGACTGCTATCCGTCTCGCTCTGACACTCTGTTCGCTTCGCGCCGCGAACGAGACGGGGAAATCGCACGCGGACGTAACCCGACACATCCGTAGGAAAAGCGCCGGGAACCCGCGAACGTTTCAGTGCCCGAAATCTTGGTATTAAAATAGAGCTTTTATTTTGAGTTTATTTCGTAAATAGAAATAATAGAGTCGGAAGTAGAGCGTCGCGAGCGCAGCGTGCGGGGCGGTGGGAGGGCCCGCGCCGTATTTAGACTCGCGCCGTGCCAAATATGGCAATCGCCGGTCAAATGGGGGCCACTGAAATCCCTCCTACTCGCACCTGGCAATTTTCACGTCTAATAATTAAAAACTTTGTCACATTATTTATTGTGGACGGCAAAAGTATGCTTTAAAGTATTGGCTACCTATATGCTTTGCTATTCTACTCCATAAACAGAAGCAGACTTAGCACCAACGAACTATGTTGCAGTAGGTTGCTGTTATCATAACCAGGATATCGAAGTTTTCTTTCCATTTACCTACCTAGCCTTTTTTCATTTTTTTTATTTGGTTAAATACCTAAAGCCGGGTTCCCATTATGCAAGTAACTTACGCGCCAGTTGTACCTATTTACCTGAAACAAACTAAGCAAACCTTAAAAATTTGTAAGGTAGGTAGGTACTTACGTCGTTCCTAGAGTCTAATTAGGTGCGTAAGTACTTAGTACTTAGTCTAGCACCAATAAATAATTAACACAATGCTAAAATAAGTGTCCAATTTTGTCAATATGATGGTATATTCTCTTTTTATTAACGAGTGCTGAAAATATGTACGGAAAATGTAGAGCCGTAGAGTCTGGAGTGCGTTCAGACGACCCAGTATAAATGTTATACCGTACGAGTTTCATACTTCCGGGACGCACTGAACGTGCACTTTAGCCGCTGTCAGATAAAATTTCACTTCCGGTGCGTCTCTGAACGGGCAGGATAAAAATTAACCTGGTCGAAATTTCATCTGACAGGCGCCTCTGAACGGGCAGTATAATTTTTAACCAGGTTAAATTTCGATCGATCGAGCGGCTCTGAACGTACTCCTGTGCGAAAAGAGAACAGGCATGGGATTGGAGGGCGCGCAACTGTCGCTTGGTCGTGTGAGGATTATGCCCCGGTATTTAACAGTAACCTTCTACATTAAATTTTGAAGGTTTTAGGTCAAAGACCTAGGCATAAACCCCAGGCAACCATCCGTGGGTTAATTAATACAAATGTGCGCCCTCCGATTCTCACAGACTCTAGAGCCCTTATTTTTTATCACCAGGGTTTTTCATGTGCTAATCAAGTAAATTATTCAAGCAAGTTATATTTATATAAATTATTATTCACTACGATAACATTTTTAGAATAGGTAGCGTAGGTAGGTACTGTGCTTAATTTCTAATTAGCAGCATGTTAATTAATTTAAGATCTAATATACACTAAAGTTTTTACTCACCTAACACCCAATCTCAGCTTATCTACAATAAAACTAAATTAGTATATTTTTATAGCAGTATTAGCTAAAATTTGTTAGTTTTCGTGACTGGCAGGCTAACGCCCACCGCGTAACTCACTTTATAATGCTGTTTTTCCATTTAAAGTCTATTTTATTGTTGTAACTTAGAGGTCAACGGACTTTTTATAGTGTATTTTTCTCTATACAGTAATAAACAGAAGCTATTGTGTTTCCTATGAGTTTGGTCTTGATCTTGACTCTAGTCTGGCCAAAAATTACCGAAACTAAATCTAGACTCGCCCAGAAGTTAACTTGATGGGGAAATATTCTAATCAAATTATTAATTTCATACGGATTCTCACGCTTGGGAATTTTTGTCGTGCTGTGAATGTCCCGAACGAAACATGTCGTGAAGCACGACAAAAAATCCCATAAGTGAGTGCCCGTATGAAATTATAAACATTCTACTTACTTATGTACTGTAAATATAAATACTAAAAGGTTCTAGCTCTAGCAAGTATTCCTGCGACACTCAGTAGTATGTTATGTTACAAATCAGACATCTCCTTGCAGCCTACCATTACTAGGTAGGTAAGGTACTGCTCGCTCATGGCACTTTTGTTGTGATGCTGTAAGCTCCTAGCGGTTCGCTAGGAGATCCATCTAATACCATAGTCAGTAGTCTAGTCTTTAGAGGGATAGTCAAACCTCCAGTCTTCTTAGCGAGTGGATTTTCGAGTCGAACAACGACCCGATAAACCCTGGTGTCAGAGTTTTTCAAACCGCCTAATAGCACAGCTATAGGCCTCTGACATGGTTTCAGTAACGACCACTATCAAAGACAGCGACCGGGACCGACGGCTTAACGTGCCCTCCGAGTGACCGTTTGAGTGACCCATCCCTAAATTATTGTAAATACTGTTTAACTTAGTTTTTAATTTGTTTTTATGTTGTTATTTTAACTGTATATTAAGTTCCGTTTTCTTTAACACCAAATAAACCATATTTTAACACTTAAGTAGGTACTTGAGTATTACTCGTGAATAGTTCAAGTTTCGTATCGGCTAGCAACCGCGATATGGCACACACTGCGGCACACGTAGTCTTGCCTAAACGGGAAGGAAGTGGCCGCACGGAATTACAAACGTGCAACAGTTCGATGTACGGGATTCTTCCTGTCAGACGTTTGACCCATGTAGCGTAGTTGGTAGTGACGGCCTTCTGCACAGAGGGAACTGGGTTCGATTTCGGGTTGGGCAACTTCGGTGTTCGGCCATTCGTCCTGTCTGTTAGACGTTTGACGACCCATGTAGCGTAGTTGGTAGACCCTGCCTTCTACACAGGTGGCATCGGGTTCGATTACCGGTCGGGCAACAATACCTTTCGATGTTTTACCAACAAGTGTTTATAAATCTTAGGTTTTACCGGTAAATCCTAGCATTACCGCGTCGGGGTGGACTTGTAAATTTAACAATGCATAAAGTTTGGTGTACAGACAGGGATTCTCCCTGTTTGCAATCTAGAACATCCAAATAAAAAAGAAAAATAAAACTAGAACATTATATTTTAACCAAACCGTTCTATAAAAAACTTATTAATGTAAGGTCAATGTGGGGAAGTCCGGCATACTTCATTATACAGGGTAAGACCGGCACACCGTCACAAAAAAATGGCTATTTTCTTTTTTCTAGCCTCATAATGCTACTAGCGCCATGTGATTTGAACTAACACCACAATACTAGTTTTATCGACCACAAAGTAATCCGCGCTCTTATTTAAATGCTGAAGTTATAGTCGTTAGACGGAGTTGCCCTGTAGACGGACTTCCCACATTGACCTGAATGTATTAGATTAGTCTAAAAACTAAATTGATTAATTATTGCTTTTATCCTGCAGGTAATTACGCATATACCTACGTACATTTTGCCTGTATATAACAACTAAGTTACTTTTATCCTTGTGCGTCATATAATTTATCTCTACGTATTTCTGGGTAATGGAATATTAAATTAGTGCATAATTATTTTTTTTTTCAAAATTTTATCCGCTGGTAAAACCTGGAGTTATCAGTTTCTGGACTAATCCCAGGTTGCCCATTTTGTCGCTAAGGATACTTGAGTACATACTACATAATCTAAATTTTTAATACGTCAAAATTATGACATTATTATGTTATGTAATGTACAATTACATATCCGAAGCATAATAATGACTATATTATCATCACGGTTACTTCCATGCTGGACTGGGAGCGATAGAAAAACATAGAATGTGCCAGCTGTAAGTATCTCCTTCCGTGCATGCTGTAAAAACCAGCTAAGGGATGCGAGGGTTTCAGGTATATTGGTAGTAACTTATTAAATCATTGATTGGTAGCAATTCGTAGTTGCAAAAATCACAACTTGACTATTCTATACCTGTCATTTTCTATCATGAGAGAACAGATAGGGAGGGCAATAATTTTAGTCAAGATTTAGTTAGGTCGTCGTCCCCTTGTCGTCCCTCAACGAATCAACTAACTTAGTAACTAAGGCAATGGGCTGACAATCTGTCACTACAGTAGCAATATACAGATCTATGTTAGACAACCCTCAAAACTTGTCAGACGTGGCGGAACGACCTCTGTTTGGGTCGTTGAGGCTCTGCCTGCTCCATTAGGGATACAGGCGTGATAATATGTATGTACGTATTATTGTCACGCCTCTATTGCTTACGGGGTAGGCAGAGCGTAAAACGTCTAGCAAAAAAGCGTTTTTCGTTTCATTTAGGGCAATTTTAGGTTGAAACGTGTATCGCTAAAGTGACAAGGTATTATTACAATAACCCTTGAAACGTTTTGCTGGTTTTTTACATTATGCCTGGGAGGAGAAGCAGCTGGCACATTCTACGTTTTTCTTTTGCTTCATGTCCAGCATGGTCTGTTTAATCCTTGTCTCAAATTCACTCAGTCAACACACGCCTTCTTAGACCCGTATTTATAATCAGCTCTCAAGAGTGACAGCGAGTTTGAGTTCATATCAGAAATGTCATTTCAGTACAAAACGACCTGTCAAATCCATACTTAATATTGCTCTCAAACTTGAGATTGCTTTATAAATACGAGCCTTAGAGTCCTTTTAGGAATGGTGGAATGGAGCCAGTGACCTGGACTTTGATTCATGTGGCACTTATGGACAGTGTTTTGTTTAATATCACATTTGCTGGCGTCATCATTCTATTGTCTCACTGTAATTATAATAATGTATTAGATTTCTTGATTGGAACGTTTTGATTTTATGTTATTGTGATACATTGTGTTTCCATGTTAAACTGGTAGCGATAAAAAATATCTGGGGTAGAATTTACCAGCTACCTTCTTGTTAATTTTTTGGATGTCTTTCCAAGCATAATGTAAATTAGAGGAAGCCGCGCCTATTCTATGAAATCATCATTGTCTGACTGTGATTCTGTGTGCAATTTTGCATTGCCCTAACCAGACAGAGAACAAAAGTTATAATATAATGATATCAACATTCTAGGTATGTCCCGAAACCATGACCTCTAAGCTAAGAATACTAGACCACAGCGGTAGTTCGGAATCTACCTAAAGATCTACTAGACAGGTAGCTGTTCAAAGATCTCCAACAAGACATTTTTCGCGCTCCCATCGCCATTCTATTAGCAGGAAAAGATGCGATCTTCACCAAACAAAGCGCTAAGCCCGCCATATATCGCCGAGACTTACTTACGGCTGTTCACTGTGAAAACACCTTTGTACCACCCGGCGATACATTTACCCCTGTTACGGGTAAATCTTAGCGTTGGCAACACCGGTGTTTCGCCTTTGTGGTGCGGGGACAAGAGTATGGAACTGCACAGAGACAAAGCTTCACACAATACAACGGCGCGGAGCTCTACTACAGAAATGTAGCACGTACGCAAACATGGGCAACGATCGATCGTAAAGGCGCGATGACATTGTTAGTGACGGGTAATAATAGCAGTCCAACCCAAATACGAGTCGAGGTGTTAATGTCAAGTCCCACAAATATGTAGCAAGGGTAAAGCAAAGCGGTGAAGGAACTTGCTCCCGCGTAGCCAGATTCCGGGACCTTATTTAAGTATTTTGAGGTCGCGGCATAGTGATAAGTTGTTAGCCTATTGCCAATAATACCAAAGCCCTTAAATGCCTCTATTGAATTTAACAGAATGCCCGCGGGAAAGCAGCTGGTACATTCTATCGCTTCTAGCCCAGTATTTTGTATTGTAGAGTAAGTGATGCAAATACCGACATGTAGTAGTAGCGCGGCTGTATGAAGCGTCCTCTCTGTACAGTTTCTTACTCTTGTTATGCGCGTACGCATTGTAAGCGTCGAGGTGTTAATGTCAAGCCCCACAAATATGTAGCAAGGGTAAAACAAAGCGGCGAAGGAACATGCTCCCGCGTTGCGAGATTCCGAGACCTTATTTATTTCGAGAGCAACGGAAACAATTTTAATTAGTATCGATTTAAATGAATAGAGACATTATTCCTATATATGTGTTTTTAAGTGAGGTTCTATACTATATTTATCGATTTATATGTGTAATATTATTAGTATGAAATATAGTGCAAAATAAGATTAAAATTTTGCGCTCGTTGAAGTCTTTTCTATGAAGCGTTTGTTCTGTAGGTGTAAAAGACATCAACGCGAATACCATTTCAAACATATTTTTTTAATTATATTACAGGATATTCTTCGAGGATTTTGTTTTTTTTTTTTCAAATAAACGTCTATAATTTTTATGGAAAACCATTTTTTTTTTGTAAAGAATTTCTAAGTGGATGAAGTTCAGTTTTGTTTACTGAGCAACCTCTATCAGCTTGCAGAAAGCTGTGTCTTGCAGTGTCTTATGATTCGTTACAGTGCTTTCCATACTATTGTCACAGTTCAATAGAAGAAGCTGAAGAAGTATAGACGTGCACCAAACATCCCTGGACTTCGGTATAAATTACGTCCGTATTCCTGCGCGCAGTGCGCCTTCGCAAGAGCGCTCAGTGCGCACAGTGGACACAATCGCACGCGCATACCGCGCGCGCTTCCAATATCCTCATCTAGTCACCAATTATCCGGGAATACCGACTACACTCTATAGATACTTCTTCTTCTATCGGGTGAGCTCTGACTGATACTGAAAAGACCTATAGGTACCTAACCTAGAAAATAATAATAATACCTATTATGGTCGCCGAAGTAGAGGCCGGCCACGTAGAAGATGGAGAGATGACTTGCAGACATTCCTTCCAAACTGGTAGTCAGAAGCACAAGACCGAGATATGTGGCGGGAAAGAGGGGAGGCCTTTGCCCTGCAGTGGGACCACAATACAGGCTACATAAAAAAAATAAAAAAAAACTATTTGTCATGAAATATCTGGTCGAAAATATTTTAATAAAATTGACCCGCTACTAGTAAAATTACCAGCAATTTCAATCATATCAAATTATGATTGACTTTTTAAAAATTATGTGTTTGTCTAGGTATAGTACCATGTTCTTTTTATTTATAAATCAAATATTGTAGCGTATAAAGCGAATTAATACTAAAACATAACGGCGAATGAAAGTAATTTGATACCACAGCAAGCAAAACACTAAAAAAATCTTCTTCAGTGAGAAATAGACCGTTAAAAGTAACATTTTATTAATTTTGAAACAACCACCTGCTTGGTTTAATCAAAGAGAAAATTGTCATGTTTAAAACAAATGGATATGTCGACACATAATTCGGTGATGTTATGAAATTATCATTGAAGCCACATGCAATTATTTTTGTGTTGCAGATTTATGAAATGTGCAAAAAGGGACACTTCATACATACAAATTTTGTGATTATTTTGTTTGCTAAGGCTCGTATTTATAAAGCGATCTCAAGATTGAGAGCAATATTGAGTTCGGATTTGACAGGTCATTTTGTACTGGAATGACATTTCTGATACGAACTCAAACTCGCTGTCACTCTTGAGTGCTGATTATCAATACGAGCCTAAGTGTCTTCCTGTAGTGGACTTTCAGGTGAAACGACATAATGAACCTACTAACTAAAGGTTCTTACAACAGATCAACAATTTCACCGCTCAGGACAAGAGCCGTAGTGGCCTAGCGGTCATGGCGTTGGAACGGTATTCCAAAGACGCAGGTTCGAATCCTATCTACGGTTGAAAATTTTTGATATATTGTTTATCATATTTTAGAAATAAAGGTTCTTGTTCAAAAGCACCTACGGCTTTTCGATCTAGAACTTATTTTTTTTTTATAGCCTGGTATGTCCCACTGCAGGGCAAAGACCTCCCCCTTAACCTATTAGTTAATAGAATGTACCAGCTGAACCTATTTCCAGACATTCAGTAAAAGCCAATAAGGAACCCGAAGATTTTTTAATTAATGTATTTTTTTGCTGACAACCAACGCTATCTATCCTACAAAAACCAGACGCGGTAAAAACTGCCTTTGCGGACTTAAAAGTGTTAAAACTCTGCCTACCCCTTGAGATATGTAGGCGTATTTTGAATAATAAAATAATAACAATAATAATAAAATTGTTTATTTATGTGTTTAATGTATGTGTGTAAATTATTTAGTACATAAATAACACAACACCAATTAGTCTTGAAACCCAACCCGCGACTCTTGCGCAGACTTTACTCCTTACCATACCAACTGTAAATCACGCACGGGTATGGAATCCGCACTACACGAATGCCTGCTCCCGCGCCGCCGCCAACACAACAGCGCGCGCTGACTCGTGCGGCATTCCAATATAGATCTTGTTTTTTTTTTGTATAACAATTAAACTATATTTGTGTACCTAAGTATTTATTTACTTTTGACTGGAAGCGGTAAAAAAGCATAGAATTTTCCAGCTGCTTTTCTTCGCGAGCAAACGTTAAGTACTTCTATGTGGTTAAGGCTGACAACCTGTCACTACTGATAGCAATACACAAAACACTCTTAACTAGGCATGGAGTTAAAAAATATATATAGGTATCTAGGTACAACCTCAATTAACCTCATAAGAATCATCAAATTGTTAGATCCGGCGGAAGCGGTTTTTATTATTAAGCCGTTAACGGTCTGCCTACCCACCCTTAAGCCTTGGCTTAAATAAAACTACACCTTAATCGTTATCAACTTAGGGAAGACCCATGAATGACCTAATTAACTAAAGTTTGAAGTTGAGTTTTTACGTATTTTACCAATAGGTACCTACGTCATTTCCGCTACACACCTTTATTTTATCAGTGGGTAAATTCAATTATAATAATTAGGAATTGGTGATAAGTGGTGGTTACCACTTCCATAACTTTACTGTTATTATTTTTAACATCCTATAAAAAATCGCAACTGAAATTACATAGAAGACGAGAGGGTCTAATTTGCCGTCAGCTTTTGAACGGGAACAACCTATTACATTATTAGATAACATTTGACAACTTATTACCACAATGATACTTTTTTGAAATGACCTTTAATAAATTTGTCAGACGCACGTCAGACGTGATGGAAAGGCCATTTTGTCGTGGACTCTCAGCCTACTCCAGTAAAGTCACAGACGTGACTAATTGACTATACGTACATGCTTTACAAGTAACTGGTTCTATACGACACCTTTTTCTTTATCTTATAGTTAGTTGATATAAAATAAGTTTCAGTGCTGCTCTTTATCTGTAATCGTGTATGTATGGCAGATCGCGGCCGTTTCCGCATACAAACGAGCTGAGATCTGCCCGGCTGTAGACAATGGGACAGCTACCATTTGTGCTATTTCATAGTTGCCAGTAAAGTGACCAGCTATTTACACCTGTGACAGGACAAATTACCTAGCTGTTGAAAGGACACCTAGTCCATGATAAAACAGTGATGGGCTTCCCTCAATTTGAGCTTTTTCATAGTTGTCAGGGCGACCGACACCTGGGTAAGTACAGACTGCTTTGTTGTCTAATGATAATTATTTCCTCCGTCCGTAGACAAGTGAAACGCCTGGCGATCGCACCCTTCTACCAGAGTCCGACATCATATATTCTGAGCCGAAGTTATCAAATAGCTTGTCCACGGATGTGATTAGAGGCTTCTAGGAAAGCACGCTGGAAGGACTTTGCCTTATTTGCCAATGGTCACTTCACTCGTTACAAAAAAAAAACAAGTTGGTGACATTGATCCCTGAACATTGTAGCTATTATTTATCCTTAAAAAGATCCCTATGGCAGAAATTGTAGCAAAATCAAATACTTAACACGATTTCTATTTCTTAGACCTACGAATCCATGGTCACCCTAAAACTTACAGCGTGGGTGTCTAAAACCACGTGCTCATTGTCTCCACGAAACAGTAAAGCAACACAAAATCTGAGTTACGAGTGGTTACGACTAGTTACGACGGCTGTAGTGTAATTTACCATCTATGGTGAGAGTTTCGCTTCTATTGAAGTAGGTTTAGCGAATGATTCTGTTTTCAACACGGTCAGATGTGATAAAATTTGTATTTAACACGTTGAAGTAGCGAAGGTGTCATCTGAAGATATATTTTTTGCGATAGATACTAAAAAGACTAACTAACTAAGACTAACTAGCAAGAATAACTATACCTACTCCCTAAGCGAAGATTTGGACCCTTGCAATATGGAAAACCTGGTACTTAGTTTTGTAGAACCTTGTTTGAAAACAATCTGACAGAATCTAAATTTTTCAGACTATATTCTCATCATAGGTACTCGCACAGACTAACTATAGAACTTGAGAGCTGATTATAAATACGAGCCATAGTCACCCTGGCAATAGGTAGTCAAGTCAAACATTTGAAGATCTGACCTTCTGTCTATGTTTGTTCTCATGAGGTTCTCATATTCTCCCTTCCGTCTCAGTTCGTTGTTAAGTCTGTCCTGGTCCGCTTTCTGTTCTCTGTTGACGGAGTCCAGCTCTTGCAGGTACCTGGCCGCTCGTTGGGAAGCCTCCACCTTTAGTACCTCGTATTCACGGATCTGTGAATATATTCATATGTGTAGAGAAGTAAAGTTCAAATAAGATTAGATAGATCAGAGCACCCAGGCTAAGAAAGTCACTTGATATGAATGTTTGATGAGCCTGATGAATGTTTTATTGATCAATCAACAGACGATCATTAACAATTAATCAATTACTAGACAACCATCAACGATTGATCAATAATAGAAATGATAATCAGAAATTGATCATTTGCCAGACGATTACGAGTATCATGCCCGTGTGGTGCCAAACAATCATCAACGATTGATCAATCACCAGACAATCATCTACGATTGATCAATCAACAATCAATCATTAACGATTGATCAATCACCAGACAATCATCAACGATTGATCAATCACCAAACAATCATCAACCTTGATCAATCGCCAAACAATCATCAACGATTGATCAATCACCAGACAATCATCAACGATTGATCAATCATCGGAAAATCATAAACGATTGATCAAACAACAAACAATCATCAACGATTGATCAAACAACAAACAATTACCAACGATTGATCAATCACCAGACAATCATCAACGATTGATCAATCACCAAACAATCATCAACGATTGATCAATCACCAATCAATCATCAACGATTGATCAATCACCAGACAGTCACCAACGATTGATCAATCACCAGACAATCATCAACGATTGATCAATCACCAGACAGTCAACAACGATTGATCAATCACCAAACAATCATCAACGATTGATCAATCACCAGACAGTCAACAACGATTGATCAATCACCAAACAATCATCAACGATTGATCAATCACCAAACAATCATCAACGATTGATCAATCACCAATCAATCATCAACGATTGATCAATCACCAGACAGTCACCAACGATTGACCAATCACCAATCAATCATCAACGATTGATCAATCACCAGACAGTCACCAACGATTGATCAATCACCAGACAATCATCAACGATTGATCAATCACCAGACAGTCACCAACGATTGATCAATCACCAAACAATCATCAACGATTGATCAATCACCAAACAATCATCAACGATTGATCAATCACCAATCAATCAACAACGATTGATCAATCTCCATACAATCATAAACGATTGATCAATCACCAATCAATCATCAACGATTGATCGATCACCAGACAGTCACCAACGATTGATCAATCGCCAGACAATCATCAACGATTGATCAATCAACAAACAAACATTAACGATTGATCAATCTCCAAACAATCATCAACGATTGATCAATCACCAAACAATCATCAACGATTGATCAATCGCCAGACAATCATCAACGATTGATCAATCAACAAACAAACATTAACGATTGATCAATCACCAATCAATCATCAACGATTGATCAATCACCAAACAATCATCAACGATTGATCAATCACCAGACAATCATAAACGATTGATCAATCACCAGACAGTCAACAACGATTGATCAATCACCAATCAATCATCAACGATTGATCAATCACCAAACAATCATCAACGATTGATCAATCACCAGACAATCATAAACGATTGATCAATCACCAATCAATCATCAACGATTGATCAATCACCAGACAGTCACCAACGATTGATCAATCGCCAGACAATCATCAACGATTGATCAATCAACAAACAAACATTAACGATTGATCAATCTCCAAACAATCATCAACGACTGATCAATCACCAATCAATCATCAACGATTGATCGATCACCAGACAGTCACCAACGATTGATCAATCGCCAGACAATCATCAACGATTGATCAATCACCAGACAGTCACCAACGATTGATCAATCTCCAAACAATCATCAACGATTGATCAATCACCAATCAATCAACAACGATTGATCAATCACCAAACAATCATCAACGATTGATCAATCACCAGACAATCATAAACGATTGATCAATCACCAGACAGTCACCAACGATTGATCAATCGCCAGACAATCATCAACGATTGATCAATCAACAAACAAACATTAACGATTGATCAATCTCCAAACAATCATCAACGATTGATCAATCACCAAACAATCATCAACGATTGATCAATCACCAAACAATCATCAACGATTGATCAATCACCAGACAATCATAAACGATTGATCAATCACCAATCAATCATCAACGATTGATCAATCTCCATACAATCATAAACGATTGATCAATCACCAATCAATCATCAACGATTGATCGATCACCAGACAGTCACCAACGATTGATCAATCGCCAGACAATCATCAACGATTGATCAATCAACAAACAAACATTAACGATTGATCAATCTCCAAACAATCATCAACGATTGATCAATCACCAAACAATCATCAACGATTGATCAATCGCCAGACAATCATCAACGATTGATCAATCAACAAACAAACATTAACGATTGATCAATCACCAATCAATCATCAACGATTGATCAATCACCAAACAATCATCAACGATTGATCAATCACCAGACAATCATAAACGATTGATCAATCACCAGACAGTCAACAACGATTGATCAATCACCAATCAATCATCAACGATTGATCAATCACCAAACAATCATCAACGATTGATCAATCACCAGACAATCATAAACGATTGATCAATCACCAATCAATCATCAACGATTGATCAATCACCAGACAGTCACCAACGATTGATCAATCGCCAGACAATCATCAACGATTGATCAATCAACAAACAAACATTAACGATTGATCAATCTCCAAACAATCATCAACGACTGATCAATCACCAATCAATCATCAACGATTGATCGATCACCAGACAGTCACCAACGATTGATCAATCGCCAGACAATCATCAACGATTGATCAATCACCAGACAGTCACCAACGATTGATCAATCTCCAAACAATCATCAACGATTGATCAATCACCAATCAATCAACAACGATTGATCAATCACCAAACAATCATCAACGATTGATCAATCACCAGACAATCATAAACGATTGATCAATCACCAGACAGTCACCAACGATTGATCAATCGCCAGACAATCATCAACGATTGATCAATCAACAAACAAACATTAACGATTGATCAATCTCCAAACAATCATCAACGATTGATCAATCACCAAACAATCATCAACGATTGATCAATCACCAAACAATCATCAACGATTGATCAATCACCAGACAATCATAAACGATTGATCAATCACCAATCAATCATCAACGATTGATCAATCACCAGACAGTCACCAACGATTGATCAATCGCCAGACAATCATCAACGATTGATCAATCAACAAACAAACATTAACGATTGATCAATCTCCAAACAATCATCAACGACTGATCAATCACCAAACAATCATCAACGATTGATCAATCACCAAACAATCATCAACGATTGATCAATCACCAGACAGTCACCAACGATTGATCAATCGCCAGACAATCATCAACGATTGATCAATCACCAATCAATCAACAACGATTGATCAATCTCCAGACAATCATCAACGATTGATCAATCACCAGACAGTCATCAACGATTGATCTATCACCAGACAATCATCAACGATTGATCAATCACCATACAATCATCAACGATTGATCAATCAACAAACAATCATCAACCTTGATCAATCGCCAAACAATCATCAACGATTGATCAATCACCAAACAATCATCAACGATTGATCAATCAACAAACAATCATCAACCTTGATCAATCGCCAAACAATCATCAACGATTGATCAATCACCAAACAATCATCAACGATTGGTCAATCACCAAACAATCATCAACGATTGATCAATCACCAGACAGTCACCAACGATTGATCAATCACCAGACAATCATCAACGATTGATCAATCACCAGACAATCATCAACAATTGATCAATCTCCAAACAATCATCAACGATTGATCAATCACCAGACAATCATCAACGATTGATTGAAAAAAAATTATGAAAAGGTTTTCCATAGAAATAAAAACCATCATTTACAAATTGATATGTCTTCTTTTATTCACAATAAAATAGTGTACTATTCACACGATGTACAGAACATGAACAAATGAAATATTTAAGTACTTACACTAACATCTAACTACACCAAAACATAGGCTTAAAGAATAATGTGCCAGATGATACTTATCAGAAAAGATCTAATCATAAAAGTTAAAAAAAAAATGGGTTCAAGATCATGGAAATCGAGAGTTATATGCGTCTTTGAATTCCATATTATTTTTAAAGGACAATAGGCAAAAATGTATGGAACTTGGTCCAAGACGCTACATTGATAGGATTTGTAGGAAATGAAAGTAAATACGTGGCATATGTTTTGGGACAAGTATTATCAAAATCCGTCCCGATGAAAATGACCATGTTAAAGTGACTATAAAAAAAATCCCGGGACGGATTTTGATAATACTTGTCCCGAATCTTATGTCAAGTATTTACTTCCATTTCTTACAAGTCTTATCATCTTATTATCTTGGACCACTTTTGCCCATTGTCCTTTAAAACTTGAATTTAATTTCTCCGCCACGCTCTTGGCAAGACGTCTTTTTCCTGATGAGTGTTTTTTTTTTCATGATGAATGCACTCAGTATGCACATTATTCTTTCTGCCTAACATGTAGAAATGAAATATATTTAACACAACACATCAATTTTATCGTGGTTCATAATTATTTTTATCTCATTAAACTACTCTATTTGCAGACAACAAATAATCACTTTGTAAAAAAATAAGAGAGAATTGTAAAAAATAAGTGTTTATGAAATAAGGGATAGACATTTGAATAAGGAAATATGTAACCTTTTACAACAAAAAAAAATGATTTTTTTTTTCATTCTAGCCTCGACTACTAGTTGTAGATTGTCGTAATGGACTGAGGCAAAGTCAATGCTATCGATTCGTGGAGAGCACGACTTAACTAAATCTAAACCAAAATTGTGGCCGTCCTTTTCTGTTGTCTCAGGATACACAAAGATAGTTGACCATTTTAGTCAAAATCTAATGATTTCTGCGCATACGAATCGCTTTCAATGATGGAACGAATAACCCAAATGTGTTTAATATTAATGTTTACTGTTATAATATAAAACAAGTTTAGTACATTAAAAATTTAAAAATTATGACTAAAATCTAATAGAGAGCAAGGCATTACAGGAAGGAACTAAATATCACGTACAAATTAAATAAATGAAGTATTTTTTATGTTCACCTTGCAAAAATCCCAATAATAATCAAATTAAATTCTATAATTAATAAATTTAAATCATAATAATTATGTACTAGTGAAAAAAGGCTACACATTAACGAATTCACAATGTATAGAGAAGACACGAAACATTTAAAAAAGTAACTTACATTATTTATTATTATAAAATAATAATTCAATTTCCATTCAGCATAGACTTACAACAATTATTGCTTAATCTCTAATAGTACATTAACTAAAGCGAGTACTTCAGCTCTAATTATTTATTATTTAATTTCTAGTCTCACAGGTTTTGAAAGATTTGAATTTTTTTATACACTTTTAAAAAATTACTTATTCAAGATACCTAAATTAATCTGAAAAAAAAATGCAATTGACAATCAAAGAAGTATAAATTATATTTTCAATTCTTTAGATTAGTATTTTTCATTGAATTTTCAGGCCTTAATTTTAAAACTTTATTTTTACAATGGGAATTCTCGTAAAATTATATTATGTCTTCTGCGACCTGCGAGACATAAACTTTCATGTAATTTCAATACATCACTAACATCAATAGATGTTACCATACAAAAATAAAATTAATTACGTGACTGATATAATAAAACAGGTTTTAAATATAAAACGTAGATTACAAATACGCGTGAGGCCGTCAATTTTGCCACATATCGCGCAGACAGAGATCGCGCAGAGATCGCGCAGGGATCGCGCCGAGTTCGCGCAGAATCAAAAGGTCTGGAATACATTGACCACTTATTTAAGAGAATTATATATAATATAATATAATATTGTAGGTCAGTGTATTCCAGACCTTTTGATTCTGCGCGATCTCTGTCTGCGCGATATGTGGCAAAATTAACGACCTCACCCATAGGTACATCAAAATTACGTGAAATTTTAATATGACACACGCTCTATTTAATATTCATCCATCCATATATCTAATCTCTAGCAATATATTCTAATAATAAAAGAAATTAATGTCAGTCTGTCGATTTGTTATGTTGGTAACTCCATTCGACGCGCGAACTACCATTTTTATGATAAAGTGTGGAATTCAGAAAAAGAAATATTTTTTCTCAAAAACGCTGGGACCGATTCTGAACGCGACTTACAAAAGCTAAATTTAAATTAGCACTGTCATTTTCATTCGAATCAAATTGAAAATTGACAGAAAATACTCGTAATATTATGTTGTGCCCGTGAGTTGTATAATATATTTGGTTGTATGTTTTTTTAGTCATTTTATAGGTATTAATTTTGAGATTTGAGAATGAAGTATAAAACCGTAAAGAATATGTCCTATCCTTTTTCAGTTTTTGTAGAAAGTAACAGTATTAATTTAGTTTTAGAAAGTAGCATACTAGAATTGATCTGACTAAAAAAATAGTTATTGGGTAAATGAGTAAAATATAGGATAGTAATTGTTTTACATCAAATTAATAATTTTTATGTCACGTTACGTAATAAATACACTCTGGAGACTAGTCGACAAGGTCTTTGGCTAGGATTTTATTAATTACAAAATAATAGATAAAATAATCTAAATTCATCGGTAGTTTCAACCTGCCTTGACACGAGTTGATAACAAAATTGAAACCACCTCAAAATAACTCAAAAATTAATAATTTATCCTAAAATAAACCATCCAAATTAATTATAATACATTGAACAACATAAACCACGGAAGAACATCAAGTATGTACTTTATATTGTATAAAAGTTATTAGATGTTTATAATGAATTTAAATATTTAAAAAAAAGATTTACTAACATCTACTTAATGTTACAAAAAATGTATATTATGATTATTTTAAATAACGATTGCTGATTTTTTTTATTACTTAAATGTTAACCTTTACAGCTTACATGGATGATACGATAATATTGAGAGTAAAGACCTTTTCATCGACTATAATCAAATTATTAATGGTAACTTAACTAGTAATGGCAAAATCTCGTACATTCTTGAATATAAACATGTATAAAATAAGATAAATCAATGTACTGATTATGTTACACGGTGCTTGTGTTTGAAATAACTTATAGATAAAAATAATTAAAATAGTCGCGTCAGTGGGCTCAATTCTAGATGCCACCTGCTAAAGCTAAAATTAAATTTACCTATCACTTTCAGAATAAAAAGTTTGAAAATAGACATTATTCTTCCCGGTTTTCGATTATAATCTGCGATTTTACGCGGTATTTGTTAAATACATTTCAAATATAGCCGCCATGTCTTAACATGGTGGGTATGTATGGATACAGTGGAAATGTGCAAATGCGCACAACGTAAAACCATAGAACGTAAAAATCTCATGTCCTTTTTCAATAACATTATTATTTTAAAAGTGACAGATAGATTTTAATTTTCGCTTTAGCAGGTGGCATATAGAATTGAGCCCAGTATGTTGTTAAATCAACAAAGTATTTCACTGTATTCAGATATCAGTCGACATATATTCTGGCTTGAAAAAATTATACTCGACTATTTAATATCTATATATTTATCTACTTTTTCTTCTATTTTTATCACTAGGACATTTATATCGTGCGTTTTGTAACAGCGGATCATTTTCAATCTACAATAAAAAAATTTAATATAATTTCTTCATTTTTAGCGCAAAATTCTAATATTTTCCAATATAGTAAACGGTAGATTTCCACCTTTGGAAACGGTATCGTTATCTCGTTTTTCCCCAGGTGTGTGAAAGGGACATAGCATTACCAACGATTAAAATCAACTAAATCGTTCCGTTTGATAATTACGATTATATCTACAACATTTATTGATTTCAAATTTACTAGGAATTTACTTTCCTTGCCCAAGCACCGATATGTCGAAATGGACTAACTCCTACACATCTATACACCTAACGTTTAGAATATCATTTTTATTACGTACCTAAGGACAGATGGCATCTTTTTATTAAGATTATGTAACATTATCTTTATTAATTACACTAGTTCTATTTTCTGCCAAAATGTAGAAATAACTGGCAACCCTTACGGCACAGAAAAGAAGGAAGAAGATTTTTATATAAAAGGACTCGGTTTCCAGAGCCGTAAAAATTAAAAAAAAACGGTTTTTATGGGCTCTCCAGACCTTCCGATCCTAACTTCCGATCAATCCTAAATCGAACAATGTGTAGCGTAATCTTTCTTCCTACTATTCCCACATTATCCGATTTAGGATTAGGATCGGAAGGTCTGGAGCAGCAGCAGCGTTGCTATTCTATTGTTCCTACATTTTGACAAAAACTGAAAGATTATCAGTAGAATTGACTCGAAAGCAATTGGGGTTACCATCTAGACTTATTGTCGTAAGTATAAAATTATTCTACGGCAAAGGATAATCGATACGTTTATTTATTTATTTGTGAACGAAACTTCAGATCAGCTTGCAATTTTGCAAGTCTAAAGTCAACAGTCAATTTTACAAAGTTAATGGTAGTTTTTGAAAATAGTAACACTCTAGTAGTTCCACTATGCTGTTGTGTGTTTTTACGGTTTTTACTTAGAACCCAGACTAAGTGTTGCCATTTTAGACTTGAAAAATGTTATTGGCATTATTTTTTATGAGTATATTTTTATTTTACAATAATAATCTGATCTGAAGTTTCCCACACATCAGCATTTTTAATGTATTCGTCTTACATTATTTCCTTAGTTCAGGGTAGAATAGGATATATAGGATATGTTTTGTAGGTTATGTTCAACAAGCTCGCAGAAAGATATTGGAAACTTGAATTTTCTAAAAATATTTCATTTAGCATTCAAATTAGCAAAAAATAGTGAAAACAGAAAATGTTTGGGGCAATATTGAGTTTTATAAAGTTACGTAAAAGAGAAAAAATAAAATAAAAATCACAACACAAATTCTTTAAATACGTAAAGTAAATGTTGATCATTGTTGTTCAGTAAATTAAATATAATGATAAAAAAGAAATTATATTGAGTCCTGAATGGATGAAAATATAAATTCATTTACTTTGCCAAATCTGTAAAATACACAAAATATGGCAAGAAATTATATGTATAGCTATATCGTGATTAGATATTTTACTTCATTACAAGAGGATAGTAATAAAAATTAATTCCAAATTATATTTAAAAAACTCATTAAAAAATGTCGAAGGAATATAAGATTGGTTTTATTCTACATACCCTGATGTGGGAGGAATTCCCATACTCATACAGCCTTCATTCAATATGTTATTGTCCGCACCTCCTACTATATCTTAGCCTCCTAGTACAATCATCTTCTAAACTTTGATAATTATGGTCTCTTAAAGTCGGTAAAATAAAAAAACATTTTGCGTCTATTTCGCTTTCATTATTAGAACTAAATTAATCATAAAAAATATCCTCGGAAAAATCACACAAGATCGAAACAAAAAATCCATATTTATATAAGATTATTTTAAATCATTAATTCATTACATTAGGTTCTTCATTTTATTTGAAAAAATATGACCTTATTCAGTTGGACAAGCAACAAAAAAAATAATATAAATCAATATAGCCTGCCTGGTGACTAAAAAGACCTACCATAGAGGTATAGAGGTACTCTATCTTCTGTCTTTCTCTCTTCAGTCTTTTTAGTCAGTGGTCATGCTATACATAAAAATGTTCCAAAATTGTGATTATTTTTATTTCTCATGAAGATGATTGCACACTTTACTAACAAAGCCGCCATTATACCAACACTACTTCTCATACCC
>JARACY010001219.1:0-63675 GCA_029255725.1 Scrobipalpa atriplicella | reverse complement strand
TGTTGTGCGATTATGATATGTAAACATTGTGCACTGGGCCTTAGTGTGGTAGTAACGCAGTTTTGGGTCATTTTGGGTTTTAAGTCTGTTTTCGGTAGTGTGTAGAAAATGCCAATGTCTTAAAACCTTCCGGGTTAGCTGGCTCGTAAAAAATATTTGGCTATTAAGGATTAAAATTTAACAAACATAAACCACTTTTTCTGTATTTTTATTATCAAAGGTACAATTTCCGTAACACCCTGTATAAAACATTAATTCTTTTATCAGAACTCTTGCTGGCGGTAATGCACCAATAATGTCGAATTTTGACAGAGTAATGAAGGTAATGCAGTAAAACTCAGCCCTTTGAGGGCCAAAGCGGCTTGAATTTTAAAATAATGACGCTTAAAATGAAAAACCGAGTGTTGGATGAAATTTATTGACGAATTTCGTGAAATAAAATCGACTGCAGAGAAAATCATTCGAACAAGATTATCCAATTTTCGTTTGTGGGTCATCTGCTTGTGGTGTCGAACAACGAACAAAATATCAACTTTGCGACCCCTGGAAATCGAACCCAGGACCTCCGGATCGAGAGCCCATGGCTCAGACCACTAGACCACGGAGGCAGTCATATCCACAATATACTAGCTGATTTAATAAGATATTCTTATGAACGCCAGCTTCCGACGCTACTCCTCCTGCCATTGTCAAAAAAAAAAACCGTATAGGTAGAAAAGGTACATTCTGGCTAGCGCATTACTCGGGGTCGGCTACCTAATCTAGGGGATTGAACGAGGGTACTGGTTTTTATACAGAGCGACTGCCATCTGACTTCCGCAACCTAGAATGGAACCCAGACCCAATCTTAGATTAGGATACACACAAAATTTGAATTTCTTCGTAGGTATGCGCAGGTTTCCTCACGATGTTTTCTTTCACCGTAAAAGCGCCGAATAAACTTACATATGAAATTCGAAAACCGAAAAACACATTGGTACGAGGTGGGCTTCGAACCACGACCTCTCCACAGAAGGCCGCGGCCCTATCCACTACACCATCCGGGCTTGTAATTAGCTTAGCTCAAATTTATTTCTTGGGAGAGCGCTAGTGAGCTCAACATACCAACATAATACGATCTCACGCAAATTTTAGGAGTCATATTTATATGACAGCATGCTCCTACCGCTAAGTACTGATCGACGTAGTAGTAGGTTCGAATACCGGTGCGAAAAATTTTAGGCTTCCTAATTTTTATGTTTTAAATACAGTATTTACTGACCTTAAACCGATCTTAGTGGTTAAGGCCGAATAATTTTTGCGATCACCATACATAAAATTTAAAAAAAGTCTCCGTAACTTTAATTCTCATTCACGCTGACAGACGGAGTTTTAAGAAAAATATAAATTTTGTTTTATGGCACATCGGCCTTTGAGCCTCCCTCAAAGAGGATTGGCAAAAAAAATATGGTGGGCAAAATTACTAAATCCTGGGTGTAAGAAACAGCGTACCAGAAGCTGATTGCGGTTTGGTAAGTCAACGAAACTGAAAAGCTTTCAGCAGGAAATTCTTTCAGTAATTGAAAACAAAAAATTTTACTTTCCCATACAAAATGATCACCGCGTACAGACAATTTGTATGAAAAAGCCAAATTTGTTTTCATTTCCTGACGAAAAAATGTTCACTTTCGTTTGCTGAGCAACCCCTATCAGTTTCTAAATAAAAACTTATCGGCTAGGACGTAGCAGATAGGTTTTAGCGAAGATAATTTCTGAAAATCTTGCTTTTCAGACCGCAATGTCAAAATACGTTTTTACCGTAGAAATGAGATATTTTCCAACGATACAAAGTATCTCCAAATTATCTACATTGCTACAGATTTATAATCGAATTTTAGGCGGTTTAAAAAAAACTCTGACACCAGGGTTCATCGGGTCGATCGACTCGAATAACCCACACGACAGAAGAAGACGATCGAATTTTCGTAAATGAACAAATTTTCCTGCAGTAAAAACTTGATCTCCTCACAAAAAGCAGAATGTATGGAACCCACAACGTATTTAAATAATTTCGCCCACCATATTTTTTTTGCCAATCCTCTTTGAGGGAGGCTCAAAGGCCGATGTGCCATAAAACAAAATTTATATTTTTCTTAAAACTCCGTCTGTCAGCGTGAATGAGAATTAAAGTTACGGAGACTTTTTTAAATTTTATGTATGGTGATCGCAAAAATTATTCGGCCTTAACCACTAAGATCGGTTTAAGGTCAGTAAATACTGTATTTAAAACATAAAAATTAGGAAGCCTAAAATTTTTCGCACCGGTATTCGAACCTACTACTACGTCGATCAGTACTTAGCGGTAGGAGCATGCTGTCATATAAATATGACTCCTAAAATTTGCGTGAGATCGTATTATGTTGGTATGTTGAGCTCACTAGCGCTCTCCCAAGAAATAAATTTGAGCTAAGCTAATTACAAGCCCGGATGGTGTAGTGGATAGGGGCCGCGGCCTTCTGTGGAGAGGTCGTGGTTCGAAGCCCACCTCGTACCAATGTGTTTTTCGGTTTTCGAATTTCATATGTAAGTTTATTCGGCGCTTTTACGGTGAAAGAAAACATCGTGAGGAAACCTGCGCATACCTACGAAGAAATTCAAATTTTGTGTGTATCCTAATCTAAGATTGGGTCTGGGTTCCATTCTAGGTTGCGGAAGTCAGATGGCAGTCGCTCTGTATAAAAACCAGTACCCTCGTTCAATCCCCTAGATTAGGTAGCCGACCCCGAGTAATGCGCTAGCCAGAATGTACCTTTTCTACCTATACGGTTTTTTTTTTTTGACAATGGCAGGAGGAGTAGCGTCGGAAGCTGGCGTTCATAAGAATATCTTATTAAATCAGCTAGTATATTGTGGATATGACTGCCTCCGTGGTCTAGTGGTCTGAGCCATGGGCTCTCGATCCGGAGGTCCTGGGTTCGATTTCCAGGGGTCGCAAAGTTGATATTTTGTTCGTTGTTCGACACCACAAGCAGATGACCCACAAACGAAAATTGGATAATCTTGTTCGAATGATTTTCTCTGCAGTCGATTTTATTTCACGAAATTCGTCAATAAATTTCATCCAACACTCGGTTTTTCATTTTAAGCGTCATTATTTTAAAATTCAAGCCGCTTTGGCCCTCAAAGGGCTGAGTTTTACTGCATTACCTTCATTACTCTGTCAAAATTCGACATTATTGGTGCATTACCGCCAGCAAGAGTTCTGATAAAAGAATTAATGTTTTATACAGGGTGTTACGGAAATTGTACCTTTGATAATAAAAATACAGAAAAAGTGGTTTATGTTTGTTAAATTTTAATCCTTAATAGCCAAATATTTTTTTACGAGCCAGCTAACCCGGAAGGTTTTAAGACATTGGCATTTTCTACACACTACCGAAAACAGACTTAAAAACCCCAAAATGACCCAAAACTGCGTTACTACCACACTAAGGCCCAGTGCACAATGTTTACATATCATAATCGCACCACAGATATGCATCATAATTTGGTGCGCTCATTCCGTGCTTCGGAGGGCACGTTAAGCCGTAGAATCCAGTCGCTTTCTTTTTCTCGCTCAATTCAACAGTCCGCACTTATCACTTTATGCTTAGGTATCATAATAAGGCTGAAACGCTCGTAGTCAAGAGTTAGTGCTTATTCATTCCGATAATGAATGTTAAGGGGAGGTCAGATGGCAGTTAGTATGTGTAAAAACCAGTATCCTCGTTTAATCCCCTAGATTAGGTAGCCGATCCCGAGAAATACGGGATAAGGCTAGAGAGCTGAATAAGGCCCAGTCCACACTAAGGCCCAGTGCACAATGTTTACATATCATAACCGCACAATAGAGACGCATCGTAATGAGGTGCGCCCACGCACGTGTGTGTGCGGGTTTATGTCGTGTGGGTTAAGACACAAGAGAATAGAAAGATTAATTTTAATCATTGATACTTGCTTTCAGGAATGCCCAAAGCTTAAACCATTCTATCATGAAGACACTCTCTTACCATCTTCATCGTCGTCTATACAACGTGTAACAGAAAGGGTATATGCATCGAGAAATGGGTGAATCTCACAGGTGAATCTACTCATGAAACTGAACAACTTTCCCTAAGGGACATAGGTCGAACAACGAAAAAAAAAATTTGGTCTTCCATACAAAATGCATCAGCTGATCATTTAGTATGGGAAGTCAAAATATTTTTTTCGTATTTCGACCTATGTTCCTTAGGGAAAGTTGTTCAGTTTCATGGGTAGATTCACACATTTCTCGATGCATATACCCTTTCTGTTACACCCTGTATAGGTAGGTACCAATTTACCTTTAATTTACTTTACTGTTATTGCGGGGATGAGTTCATTTTTACAGTGGCCATGTTATATTCTAAACCGCATCACTATTAGATACCGATTTCCTTTCTTTACTTTACCACTATTGCTGGGATGAGTTTATCCGAGCGGCAGTCGTGAGAAAAATCAACAACTGTATAATTTTATCTTTGCCTCGCTTGTTAAAAATCGATCAGCCAGTTATGTGCAACAGGGTGAATTGTATTTTCAACATTCAAGACGCAAGTTGTGTTAAATCAGATAACATCACGCCAAGCACTGATTCAACTTTGAGAATGTTAGAGATCTTTTAACTTGGACCAAACACACTTAACTTCCAATAACAGTAAGTTACTAGCATTTAGCTTCGTAACAAGACCATACAGTGGATACTTTGGCCCATTTGAAGACCTTCTTTAAAAACATATTGAACTGTATATTTGGATGATTTCATAATAAGTGCACATATGTTTCTTTGCCTGTCGTTTTATTGGGAGAAAGAGATTTGCCCTGATGTCAGAAGCCGAAGGAACTAAACAAATGCGTAAGTAAGGCTGTTTAAAAACTCTGACACTAGAGTTTATAGGGTCGTTCGATTAGACAGTTTAGCAAAGTATTCAACGCACGTTAAAAAATAATTTGTATTCAATCTGTATTGTTCTAACAAAATAATCAGTGAACAAACTCATAATATTTTGGTGTCTGTCCTTTTGTATAACTCTTAAAATAAGACACCATCTTGCATGCCATCTTATTTATAGCATGACCACTGACTGAAAAGACCTAAAGACAGAGAAAGAAGAAGAGAAGGATTTATAGACTTCCTAAGCCCTTCTCTATACAACGTGTAACAGAAAGGCTATATGCATCGAGAAATGTGTGAATCTACCCATGAAACTGAACAACTTTCCCTAAAGAACATAGGTCGAAATACGAAAATAAAAAAATTACTTCCCATACTAAATACGCTATCAGCTGATGCATTTTGTATGAAAGGTCACTTTTTTTTTTCGTTTTTCGACTTATATGTTTCTTAGGGAAAGTTGTTCAGTTTCATGGGTAGATTCACACATTTCACGATACATATACCCTTTCTGTTACACGTTGTATGGTACCTCTATGGCAGGTCTGTTTAGTAACCGGTCAGGCTTTAAGGCAGTTAACGCCACATTGACAGGATTATAATATAACCAGCTGTTGTATTTCTGTCTCTTTTTTAATCAAATTTTAAAAAGTGACAGGATCAAACTAAACTGCCGCCATTGACGATCGGAAAAATGCAAGTATACAAGTGTAAGTAGATACGACATAGTCTACCAACTCAGTACTAAGGCTCGTATTTATAAAGTGATCTCAATATTGAGATCAATATTAAGTATGGATTTGACAGGTCATTTTGTATGGAAATGACATTTCCGATACGAACTCAAACTCGCTGTCAAACTTGAGAGCTGTTTATAAATACGGGCCTTAATCATTTTTTTTTTATTAATTTCTATTCAATCTTGATGTAACACATATTAGGTACCAATTTTGATGCAATATCTTTATCCATACATCACCCTTATCACCTGTAATAAATTCCGATAAAACAATCACCGGAATCTGTTGAACTGTTAAACATACATCCAGGCCAAATTCGCCTGTCAGTTTGTATGGAAACAAAACTAAATAAAGGGTCTCATATATTCACGGACGAAAAACCAATTAAAAGCCCGTCGCCACCGGTCCACCGTCAGTCGAAATCAGTGAAATTACTATCAACATGCTATGGTACAGGAGCCAGCTGTAAAAAATACCTATGTCAAAAAATATTATACTTAAAGATAATAGTATAAAAACGCCATTAATGAGGATCAAAATCAGCAGGATGATATTCATTAGCGAAATGACTATCAACATGCTACAGTGCAGGAGTTACCGTAAAAAATTGGGTACATCAAAAACTAAAGAAAAAAAATAATTAAAATGGGACTGAGGAAACGGTGGCGTAATGTGATAATCGGTACGCTCGAAAACGATTGATAAACGATTTGTAAAAGGTAAATATCATCTTACTTCTCTTTCGGAACCCGTAAAATTGTTATGAACTTGATAAAGTTCAGATACACATTGAAAAGACCTATCTACTATAATGAGATTTCGAAATAAATTACGAAATAAAATGGCGAAAGTCAGTGTTAAATGATAAAAAGTCGAGATCCGCCCTCACTTTGTTTGGGCAGCCTATATTTTATTATAATTTGAACGTAGTAGTTTTAATTCATTCTTTCAAAATTGATACTTTATAAACTGTAAGAAACTATGACAGAAGTTATATTTATCTAGAACTTTTTCAATAAAATATTGTAGTTACCCCTCCAACTTCATCGAAGTTATTTATTGAAGAATAAGTTCTAAATCTCTAAAAGGTAAACAACAAATAACCGTGTAGGTGGAAAGGTTATCAAGGGATATTTTTAGCACTCGACTCCTGGCCTACCTTCGTGATCATCGCTTATATTTCAGACGCGCGGTGACGCCCAAAATTTAGATTGGTACAGACGTCTACCAATCTTTATTGACCTGCGACATGCGAATTTTTATGGTAGGCAAGGCATTCTTGAATTTGTAAAGAACCCTTTTAAAAAATCACCTCCCTAGCCTTTTCTCGTATTTCACGAGGATGAATGAGGTTACTGGTTTATACACAGAGTGACTGCGCCATCTAACCTTCTCAACCCAGAAGAGAAACCAGACCCAATCCTAGATAAGGCTTTTGCCAGGTTAGTGGCCAACCCAGCTGTCAGTTTTCAAGCCGCCATGCCATTGCTTAGCAATGACCTCTGAAATGGCTAAACGACTAATATCTACGATATTAACCAGGACCAACGGCTTAACGTCCCTTCCGAAGCACGGAATCGCTCAAGTTGTTATACCACTACCGGTCAGCCGGTCACCCATCCATGGCCTGGAATGAATATGCTCTAACCACTTGACCACGAGCTCTTCACACAATGGGAGTGCCCAAAATAAATTTATTTCTTTCTTTCTTTCTTTCAATGGACAAAAAATGTTGATGTCAGGGGTCAACTTATACTGGTGTAAAAGTAGCGAAAATTAAACAAACTAAATTTGTTGACGTACGATTTTGAGCCTTATCTGTTATCGTTCTTAATGTATTTGAGAAAGTTTAATCAGTGCTGAAGGGTGAGAAATATGGCCGCCATGTACAGGGTGTTGCTTTTAATTATTTCTGATGGATTGCGTATTTTATACACGGCAGTTGTAATAAATTATTGTAATGTTAACAGGACCAAATTCTTTTGCAGAACACTTTTTTTATTCAGTATTATTTCGTGTTCAGTTTTACGGAAAAAATAAATTTTCTAGGCTCGGGAAAAGAAATAACATGAACAAGGGTCTAAAAACTCTATATTTCCACTCATAAAATCTGAGTAAATAAAGATAATATAGTTTCGGTCTAGATTTTATTATATATTCGTTCAATCCCCTAGATTACGTAGCCGACCCCGTGATGATGATGATTTTATTATACTTATATTCCAATTCCAATGTATGCAATAAAATATCAAAAAATGTCTGTCTTCATCAATATAAGATGAAAATATCAATAAAATACTTAATAACTGATACTCAAATGACTGACTTTGTTTTAAAATTCAGTAAACTAACGTTGCTGCAAAGTAAGTAAATAATTTATCCGGAATATTGTACCAATTTATTAAAATTGAACAAATACGGTAAATTAACCGAAAAATATAATTTTATGAACCAGAATGTTGTTTTCCAATATCTTTTAGGCTCGTATTTATAAAGCGATCTCAAGATTGAGAGCAATATTAAGTAAGGATTTGACAGATCGTTTTGTACTGAAATGACATTTCTGATACGGACTCAAACTCGCTGTCACTCTTGAGAGCTGATTATAAATACGGGCCTTAAATTATTAAATCCATATTTTCCTACTGTCTGTAGGCTAGGTACACATCAAGAGAGTTTTCACGGAAATATTATTTTGCTGCAAAACTGGTGATATTTTACAGATATTTGCTGTTCATTTCAGTTCACTGTTTCAAATACATCAGTGGATGATAACTGGATCCTAGTTAATTTATTTTAATTTATTGGCTTCTTATTCTCTGCTACAAACTTACCTATAGGTTATTCGTAAATCGCAAGTAGGTAAGAACATAATTCTTCATTTTGTAATCCAATGAAAGTGCAAAATCTAGCCACTTTTGGCAATTTCGATATTCAAAGATTAGATGCGATTACAAAATGAAAAATTACTTGCGAATATACTTATTATGATTAGCGTATATTGCGAGTACTTTTTCATTTAGCCTTAAGATAGGCATCGTTTTTTTTAATACTTAGTAAAAATAAGAGTTAGTATGTGTAATGAACTAAATATAATATAGTCCTATTCATATAACTTGCCCGGATGGTGTAGTGGATAGGGCCGCGGCCTTCTGTGCAGGAGGTCGTGGTTCGAATCCCACCACGTACCAATATGTTTTTCGGTTTTCGAATTTCATATGTACGTTTATTCGGCGCTTTTACGGTAAAGGAAAACATCGTGAGGAAACCTGCACACACCTACGAAGAAATGCAAAGGTTGTGTGTAACCTAATCTAGGATTGGGTCTGGTTTCCCTTCTGGGTTGCGGAGGTCAGATGGCAGTCGCTCTGTGTAAAAACCAGTACCCTCGTTCAATCACCTAGATTAGGTAGCCGACCCCGTGAGATACAGGGAAAAGGCTAGGAAGATGATGATGATTCATATAACTTGCCATTAAACATCACTAGAAAAGTTTATACTTAAATATTGATACTGCTAAGCTTTCCTTATCGATAACAAATTCACAAATCTTTTTCAAACAGATAAGTAATGTATAGCAAATAATATTCGCTATTTGAATATCAGTGTATAAAAAAACTGCAATCACTGCCATGTTATCATCGCAAACAACAATCGTCCGTCGGCAAACATCAAATAAAAATGAAAAAGATTTCACTCGAATATTTTCATGAAAAAAAAAAAACGTTTTTATTTAAATTAAAAAGCAATTTAGTTTTGGTTGTGATTGGTTTTTTTTTCGTGTATCGGAGAATGTAGTAGTTTGTTCTGTGAAAAAAATAATTTAGGTGAGATTTATTTTTAAAAGACAAAATGCTATCGATTCGGTGATAACACGACTTACGCTTACGAGTACTTAATTAAAACTAAACTTATGGCCGTCTATTTTATAATAAAACGATAAACAAGTATTATTCATATTGAATATTTGACACTAAATATTTGATACACTGAATATTTGATATTTTAGGAAGACCATCGTAAATGGTCGAAACGTTGAGGCACAAGCCAACAAACAAGTAAGCCGTGTCAAATATTCATCGTCTCTTCATGACAGGTAGATATAGGTAATACAGTTGGCTTAGTGCCTATAATGGGGCCACAAAATCACTACTTAATTCTTGACAAAAAATTCACATAAATAGTCACTAGGCCAAACGTATTATATCTGCCTAAACCGAAAGAAAGTGATAAAATCATTGGCACTGTAATTTATGAAGTAACTAGCTTTCCGCCCCGCGGTTTCACCCGCAGCTAAGAGTTTTCCCGTGGGATTGAGTTCCCGCGCTGTTCCTACCTTTAAAATTGACGGAATTTCAATACAAACTTCCATCCCCTATTTAACCCCCTTAGGGGTGGAAAATACAAAAACGCTGAAACACGTGTTTATTATTTTTTAATCTTTAGCCCAAAAACAAAATTGGAAGATCCTGCCATCAAAATTGACGGAATTTCCATACAAACTTCCATCCCCTATTTAACCCTCTTAGGGGTGAAAAATACAAAAATGCTGAAACACGTATAAATTATTTTTTAATCATTAGCCTAAATACAAAATTTGAAGATCCTACCTTCAAAATTGACGGACTTTCATACAAACTTCACATCCCCTTTTTACCCCTTTAAGGGGGGAAAATCCAAAAATCCTTTCTTAGTGGTAAGTTTCGTTATATAAGGAACCTGCTCTCCATATTTCACGATTCTAGCTTTAGTAGTTTAGGCTCTGCGTTGATGAATCAGTCAGTCAGTCAGTCAGTCAGTCAGTCAGTCAGTCAGTAAGGACGAACGATTTTATAAGTTTAGATAATTAGATCAATTTTGTGTTAAGTAGAATCCAATCCACGTTCTTCAGATTGAGAGCCCATGGCTCAGACTACTAGATCACAGAGGCAGTTTAGTGTTGCCGATCGATATCGATATCGATAGTGCCCTGTCGATTGAACAATCGATAGCTAATCGATTGATTTAGTACTACTAGATATTATCGATAGTTACGATAGTATCGTTAAGTTAGAATCGATCGATAGCATCGATACTATCGATAGTATTGCTTTTAATTATTCGATAGGATCGATATAACGATATTATTATACAATCGATTGTTGCTCACTATCGCTCGATTGTACAAAACAATCAATAGTATCGATACTATCAATAGTATCGTTGGTGAAGAATACTATTAATAAAGTTGTATTATCGATACTATCGATAGGCCTATCAATTTGGCTTCGTACTATCGATTTATTTGGCTACACTAACAGTGTATAATTCGATATTCAAACGCCAAATATTCAATACCGGACTATTATGTTAGTCATGCTGTTTGTTTGTGTTTATATAGGGTCCTATTCACATATTTGTTTAGTAGCAGGTTCACGTACATGCGGCGCCTAATTTTATTACGTGCTAATAGTGGATACTCAACTAACCCCTCTATACAGGGTGTTTTGGTGACTGGTCATAAAATGTTTCTTCCGTGCTGGACTGGGAGTGATAGAAAAACATAGAATGTGTCAGCTCCATCTCCTCCCGGGCATGCTGTAAAAACCAGCTAAGGGATACGAGGGTTTCACAGTATATTGTACTCGTAATTTACGCGATGAGCTGACAACCTGTCACTACAGAAATCTATCTATCTTAAACAACCCTCAAATCTTGCCACGTGGCAGAACGACCTTTGTTTGAGTCGTTGAAGCTCTATTAATCCCCATTAGGGATACAGGCGTAATAGTATGCATGTATGTAATATGTATTTATTTTTTATTGTAATTTATATTTATATTTGGTTAGTCTTGCTTTGCTGCTTTTGTGTAGAAAAACACATTCTTTAATGTTTTTTAAAATATGAACAAGTTTTATTTTAAATTCCAACTTTTCCATAAGCCTAACTACTTTACTTCATGTTCCTTCCTTTCTACATTTTTTGTCATTATATTTTGTTGTACTTAAACTATCTTTTTAAAATATTTTTGCATAATTTTATTTGCATCTTTTTTAGTCTGTTTCAATTTGTGAGTTCAAAATCTACAGCCTGTACTAAAATTCAAAATTTAACAAAAAAGCTGAACATCATATAGGTATGTTTGTGTCAAGCAGACGCCATAGTATCAACACTGCATACTAATTTGGTGCTGCGGCTAGTCTCGGCTTGTCTTGATCTTTAAAAAAAATTTAGGTAAAAAGTATTGTTTTCCAGTAACTCTATTTTCAGAAAGTGCCCATTCTGCGGCATATTGTATATTTTTTCGTATGTAATAAAAAAAAACATAAAAAATGGCTTATATTTACTTAAGTCTATCGCATTGGCTTGAAGGTATTTTTCTTTTCTTTTTTCAATCAAATGCAAAGATTGAGATAAACCGTTTTTATCACGTATGATTTCATTAATTATAGTGACGAGTCGTCAGACGCATCACCTTAATTGAAATACACCAAGATCCACATAATAGAAGCGTTTTACCTGAAAATAAAACGCATATTAAACATACTTACCTTATTCGAAACCCAACAAAACATGAGAGCAGCGTCATGCGTTTTCCCTAATTCGCACCAGTGCCGACACGCTCCGTCCACCCGTCCTGGCCATAATGCACCATTTTGACATTTTGTCCCACCACCAGTAGCTTATAAAAGCGGACCCCGAAGGGGGCCCCCTCATTGGAGTCGAATGTTTTTCACCAGGCAGTGATTAAAAAGTGTTGGGTTTCGAATAAGGTAAGTATGTTTAATATGCGTTTTATTTTCAGGTAAAACGCTTCTATTAAACATGACTTGACCGTTATTCGAAACCCAACAAAACATGAGATGTGTTTGTTCTCGCCTGGTGGTGGGAAGAGATGCCAATGTGATTGAATTAAGTATTTAGATATTTAAGCACCCCATTGATTTAAGTTTATGTGTGTGTGTGTAGGAAATAAGTGTGTTAGACTTAAGTTAAGGATAAGTAAATATGAAACGATGATTAATAAAACTGATAGTTTACCAGCAAAAATCACTTTTATTCTTCCTTTTACCTAAATATTACACAAGTAATTAGAAAATCAATAAATCAAACAACTTAGGTATGAAATTGAAATAATAAAAATAACATAACGTAAAAAACTTCTGAATAATAAATTAGTAAACAAGAGATCATTCGTTAATTGGAGTGAACAAAGTTGTAATCAACGTTGAATTTTGTGAACTTGATGCTATTTCCCTTCGATAAAATCGCGTAAACGTGTTTGCTGACCTCCAGTTTCCTCTTAGCAGAATTTCGTCTAGAGGGAATTCTTCAATCCAATTTTTGGATGCCACGGCAGATCTAAAACTTCCAGGTGTGGCATCAATGTTAGCCGTTTTTAGAAGGCGCTTAAGCCAGCCTCCTATTATTGTTCTCGAAGCTGGTCTAGGTTTTCCTATGGTGCTAATGAACAGGTCTTGACAATTAGCTATCTTCCTCCGAGGTTCTGATGTTTTTATCAGTTGTTTTATCCAGTGGACAGGGTCAAGGGCCATGTTTTCTTTGTTCTGAAGAAGTTTCCACCCGGACTGACGATGATTTAATGAGTCAGTCTTAGAGCCGTAAACGGGCCATAGTATGATATGATCGTCATTAATAATGCAGAGGTCTGATGTCATTCTTAATAATGTTAAATCATGGACCCGTCTCCCTGAACAGAGAAGTAGAATCGCTGCAGTTTGAGTCGAAACATCGTAGAGGTTCTCTGAGTTTATAGTTCTTGTAGCCAGGTGATTTGCTAAAATATCAACATCCCAGATTGGAGCTTTCGCAGGTTTTGGTTTATTCAAGGCAATGGCTTTGAGTACTTGTTTGACCAGTGGATGTTCACTCAGTTTGTACCAATTGTTTGGATCGCAAAAAGTTGATACGACCGATTTATGGACGAGTATGGTGCTATGCGCTAGGCCATCTTTGTGATGAAGATCAGCTAGGAACCTTGCTAGATCTGATCCTGTCGGTTTGTGCGGATCGATCTGGTTGTCATTTGTCCACTTTAGCCAGCGCTTCCATGCTGGCCGATATGTCGTCAAGGTTGATTTTCGCCAACTTGAAGATAAAAGCGCTCTTTGATCTGGCGTCCAACCAACTAATAGTTGATCCCACCCCCAATCTTCCAGATTTCTAGAGTCATTTCCGATACCTTGGGAGGTGGTTGACCCGTGGTTACATCTATTAGTACTTGATTCAAGTTCCTCACTGTGAAAGGGGCTGCAAGGGCCCTGCTCTTCAGATCCGGTCGCCAGTATACTTTTTCCCATCTGGGAACCACAAAGAGGTAAGTTCCTCGAGCGGTATTCAGGTGTATCAGTATTCGGGGGATAAGGTAGGGTGGCGGAAATATCCACGCCAGGGGAAAATCCCATTTCAACCCCATTGCATCGTACATTACTGCTCGATGGTCGTTCCTGTCTAATGTGCAGTAATTCTCGATCACATGAGCTCTCTCGGATGCAAACAGGTCTATGCAGGGCCTGCCCCATTTGTTGAATACTTTGCTCGTCACACTCGGTAGTAAATGCCATTCTGGTAGCATCTGATTCCTCGAGAGTCGATCCGCGTCGCAATTGTATCGGCCTGGCAAGTGGTATATTGTCATATGTATGTTGTGATTGTCCAGCAGTTGAAATACTTCTACCGTCAGTTTCATTAATGCTGAGGATTTCGTCCCGCCTTCGTTGCGTAGGTAGGATACAACAGTTTTGTTGTCGCACTGGATCAAAAGAGCAGAGGACTGCAGGTGTTGACAATGATCTTCTAAGACGTTCTTTATGGCAATCATTTCTTTTTGATTGCAATGTAGGTGCCGTTGTTCGTTCATCCATGTGCCCTGAATGTTCCGGTTGTCCAGTTTTGCGCCCCAGCCGATATCGCTCGCATCGGTAGTTAGATAATGCGTGGGCAGGTCCAAGTGAATCTGGGACTTGTTCGTGCAGTTGATCTGCCACCATTCTAATTCCAAGAGGACTTCTCGAGGTAGATCCACCGTTTTCAAGTTCTGTGCTCTTAGAAGTTTGTTGTATAAGGTTTGTAGATGCCGATAGTTCAACCGACCCCGCGGTACGGCAAAGCTGGCGAAGTTCAAGGTCCCTATAAGTTTCTGAATGTTTTTCAGATTCGTCTTCTTTTTCCGAGCTAACGGGGATATAAGGTGTTTTATTTTGTTCGACAAGCGATCTGGCAAGAACTTCACGTTTCGCTTTGTGTTCCACATTATCCCCAGATACTCGGCTGTGTGTTGTGGGTTGAGTGCAGACTTTGCTATATTGACTTGCCAACCTAACGTCTCTAGAGTCCTTAACGTTAGAGCAACGTGATCTTTTAACAGCTCTTTGTTCTGGCTCACAATCAGAAAGTCGTCCAGATAGATCAGGAGGCGGACTCCCTTCTTCCTCAGGTATTGTCCTATCCAATTCGTCACAGACGCGAATGTCTTTGGAGCCGAACTGAGGCCAAATGGGAGGCAAGACATTTCGTACAGCTGGTTGTTGTATATTAGTCTGAGGAATCTTCGGTGAGCTATTATCACGGGTATATGAAAATACGCCTGACTTATGTCTATTTTCGCCATAAAATCTTGGGGTTGCAAGAAATCTGGTACACGATGCATGTTTATCAAGCGGAACTTGCTTGTGAGAACGTACCAGTTCAGATTTTTTAAGTTGAAGATAGGTCTGAAGGTCCCGTCGCTTTTTGGCCTTAAGAAGATCGTTGAAACATAACTTGGAGTGTTTGGGGCAGTATTTAAGACACCCTGCGATTTCATTTTGTTTATGACCTTTGACATTTCCAAGGAGTTTTGTGTGACATTTCTGCAATTGTTGGGCATGCATAATGGTGGCATGGTTACAAATGGAATTCGATAGCCGCTTATTATTTTTAGTATGTATGCCGGAGCTCCTAGGCGTTGCCATTGTTCGTAATAAAGGTGGAGTCTCCCGGCATGAAAGGTCTCTGGATAGTCAATATTTTCTAGGTCTAAATTGTCCGTTCCGATCCCGGTGGGATGCTGGCGAACGAGATCTTTGATTCTTGGCGAAACCTTCGTCACGACGACGTCCTCGTGAAACTTTTGCTCCTCTGGGGTGAAAGGTCCCTCGGTGAGGTTTTGAGTTACCCCTGTTAGAAAAAGCAACTTGGTTAGTTTTGGCAGAACCGGAAGGTCTGTTCGAATACCTTTGATTTTGAGGCTGTGAATTCATGTTTGAATCGTTCTGCGGTGCAGAGAATTGGCGATTCCTAGGCGTATCCCAGAATACATTCTTTGTCCCTCCAACCTTTTCAAGGACAGCACTAAATTTTTCGGAATTGAATAAATTATTTACAGATGGCGGTATTTTCCGAAAAGCGGTTTTATAGAAAGGGTCTTTCACAGATGCTAGGATCGTCTCTCTTCTTTGTTGGACTAATTCAGCCCTGTGTCCACATACAAGCTGGAGGGTATCGTTGAATGACTTAACATACTCGCCTTTAGAAAAAATTTCAGTGATTTTTCCATTTACAGAGCTGTTATTCAAGGCATCTGTCTCATGAGCCCATAGTAAAAATTTCCTCATTTCATTTTGGAGGGCCTCACGCTGTTTCAAAAGAGCGAAAGTAATACCAGCAAATGCCCTTTCCATGTTACCAGTAGTGCGTGATGAATCATATCTACTTACTTCATCATTTGGCTGCAGCTGAACAAATCCTGGTTTGTGCACGTATTGTTTTTGAACATCCATGTATCGTACATTGATCCAATCCTCATTATCAAATCGTTGTAGTTCTTTTAATTGATCTACGAACTCAGGCGGTGCCTGTGGGACGTAGGGTTCTTTTGTTTTTGTAGCAAACGAAAAAGAAAAATCATTTTGGCCACCGTTGGTAGGCGCAACTGACGGATTAGGATTTGCTGTGGGATTAACTGAAAAAACAACAGAAGCAGGGACTGGGTTTGGTACCGGATCAGGTTCCGGATTAGCAAAAGGCACAGGGGCAGGTACTGGCTGTGGCCTTGCGCACAGGTTAGCATTTGGCATGGCTGGTGGCTGTGGGATTTGATCAGCGATATCGTTTTCAAATAAATCACCACTAACATTTAAGTCTACGCAATCAGAATTATTATCATAATCATAACTATAGTAGTCATCATCAGGTACATTCAAGCGCTGATTAATCTTGACAATTTCATTAATAATTTTGTCAAACTTACGGTTTTTGTTCCTCTTCCTGCGCTTAGATTTCTTTGAGCTCTTTTTTTGGTCGTTATTTGAACTCGAGCTAGAGGATGTGGAAGAACTTCCACTACTGCTGCTGCTGCTACTGGACGAAGAGCTCAAAGAACGTTTAGCTTTCCTTTTCCTCTGGGTTTCCTGTCGATCCTTCCTTGTAGTAGCACTTGCTCCTCTACTGGTGGACGGAATAGGATTATCCGTTGTCCCCTTGCTAGTAGATGGAATAGGATTATCCATATTCAAATAATTTTCGAACGGTAACACCGTTATAACCTAAAATAAACGAAAACTATTAATATTCAGTACACAGGGTACACACGTGTTATTTTCTTAACATTTCATAGTAACGGTTTTCGATAGTCTAATCGGCAACACTATTTAAAAATGCAAGACAATACAACCACGTGGTAATTTAATTTATTCACTGACAAAAATTCAAAAATATTGACTATAACTAATGTAAGGACAAACACGTGGTTACTACCCGAAAATCGGCAAAAAATGTCACTTGTAAAGTACAAGAGAAAAACACTTACCGAAAATTTCCTTAGAAATATATTTTTCCAAAAATGAATTCACGTGAGTACACTTGTAACGCCTTTTTTCAGCACTGAAAAGTAGGTTCGACGAGTCTACGATCAGACTGACAACCTTTCACTTCGGGAAACTAGACGCCAATGAGGGGGCCCCCTTCGGGGTCCGCTTTTATAAGCTACTGGTGGTGGGACAAAATGTCAAAATGGTGCATTATGGCCAGGACGGGTGGACGGAGCGTGTCGGCACTGGTGCGAATTAGGGAAAACGCATGACGCTGCTCTCATGTTTTGTTGGGTTTCGAATAACGGTCAAGTCATGTTTAATATACCTGGAAATAACAGCTGTAACAGCTACTAAGATTTTTTTTTTTTTGCTCAAAGACGATACAGTAAAACAATTTATCAATTAATTGTTTTCTGTATAAAACACTTATTATTCTGATCGCATTCGATACTCGTTACAGATAACAGACCACTCAGAAGTTCGACGAAAACCAAACACCCTGTAGAATCTATAACCAAATCCGTCGACGGCCGGTGAATTTATTAACACCCTGTATTGTACAGGATGCTTCGAAATTATAAGTTTGATTATTTTCTTGATATCCGCCCGCGGTTTTACTGGTTAAATGTGTTAAACGTGCGGTTAGAATGAGCTATTTTCCCGTGGTAAAAAAGCTTTGTGTAACAGAATGAAGATGTCGTTCAAAATGAAGATGTTGCCCAGATCCTAAGGAACCTTCGGCACCGAGCGTAAAGTCGATCAAAAATTATATCGAATTTACGTTTTGTGCTCTTGCATGAATTCCAGTTCTGCCGATCTACTCGATCCTAGTGAATCGCTCTATACTTGATCGACTTCTGCCTACTGTCACAAAAAATCGTTTGGAAAGCCCCATCTTAACATTTTTTCTTGTGACATTTCAACTTTTCAAGCCGCCCGTCCTAAATTAAAGCCGGAACATTACCGAGCGCCTGCGCACGTCACAAATCATATTTTAAATTGCAATTTTAACACTTTAATTGCCGCTAAAGTATTGTGAATTATCCCCTTCACGGCTGTCTTGCGCCGTGAAAAGTTCGAGTTCTTAATAAGTTACGTCTTGAACTGGGCAGAATTCTTATCCTTTTTTTTATTTTTAACTCAATTTTGATTACATGGTTCAAGTGTTAAATGGTCCAACAGTTACGTTTTTCAAGTTTTTATTTAAAGACAGACATAACGAAATTAGGAGGAAAACTGCCTTTTTCTCCCGCTAGGTGTCGCATGGGCGACTGTACCTTGAGAACTGTCAAATTGTACCAACTTTTGTAAACAAATTGAATATTTTTAGAATATTATCGGTAAATGCCACAATGCAGTGCATTTCATTGCAAAAATAGGGGAATTCATTTGTTTTCCAAAGATTACAAATAAAGAAAACAGTGAGAGACAGTGGGAAAAAAAATTACGTATTAAAAACTTCAATGCAAGTGATGCAAGTTGAATGTGTTCAGCGCATTACAAAGAAAGTGATTATATTGAAAAAAATATCGTTTATGTTAAAAAAACTGATAAAATCGCAATACACATGTGACATTGACACGAAATAAGGTACAGTCGCCCAGAGCGCCATCTGTATTTAGCTTTTAGTTTGGCTCCTCATTAAAACCCTTTCTTGATACCTAGGTAATACGTATCTCAGTGTGCCAACCATACACAACTTCTAATTATTAGTGTTGCCAAATAATTGATAGTACCACAGCGATGATAGTACATCAATCGATTGTACAACGCCAAAATCATTTAAACAATCGATAGGCCTATCGATAATATCGATAGTACAACTTTAGCAAAAGTATCGATCACCAACGGTAACTGTCGATAGTATATCGATAGTATTTGCTCTCCGATATTGTACAAGTCATCGATACTATTGTTTGTATCGATATAGTATCTAGTAGTACGAAAACAATCGGAAGCTATCGATTGTTCAATCAATATGGCACTATCCATCTCGGCAACACTACTAATTTATGCTCTGAGAGAATATAAAGTTGTAGGGAAAGTTACTCTAGTGCCATAAAAAAAACTAAAATCTTGACAAATTTTAGTCTTATTTCAGCTAAGTCGTTGGCTTCCCAAATCGACACCTTTGTTCACCAATCATTATGTGGTTTACAGTTTTATTAAATTATTGTTTTACCGTTTAATTACACATCAACAGAACATTAAAAGTAATGTCATTAACGTTTTACAAGGTTGACGAAACGAGTTATTCATTCAAAAACAAACAAACATTAAAATTTGGGACCGCCTGTTGCGTTTTTGAAAATTATGTTTACTAATCACTGATATTAATACGAAAATTATATTTTTAATAACCAATGACAGTTTTATAATAATGATTTAATATGACTGCACGCGTAGAAATTACTTAAAACTTAGCCTATATTCCTTACGGGATAAGCAGAGCTTCAACGGCTTAAATAATCTACTTTTGCCACGTGTGACCTTTTGAAGGTATAGCATAAAATTATAATTCTTTACTGACGTAATAAAATTAAAGTGTTAGCTTATCACCGCATCGCTGGCTTTTACAGTATACCTACATGGGAAGAGTAGCAGCTGATATATTCTATGTTGTTCATCGTTCCCAGCCCAGCATGGTATTTTAGATTTGTCATAAGTATTTTTTGCATATTCCATAACATAAATACATAATTAAGCACTTTTCGCAGAATAATCGCTCAAGTAAAAAAGAATAAAATAGAATCCCTAAAAGTTTAATTAAATAGAGATAAAATCAAAAATAAATATTTCAGAATCCTCGACCTTTTTAATTCCAATCTACCGCCGAATGTCCTTCGGCTGCGAAAAATACAATTATTAAAATAAAAAGCACATAATTTAAAAATATCGTAAAGATATAACTTGATAAAAGATAGTGTTCAGATATTAAAGGACTCAATAACGTTATGGTGCGAGAGGGATGGATAGAGTCAGTGTCACTGTCGAGTGAAAGAGGCGGCAACAGTCGCAGGCGCATTATTGGAAGGTGTAAAGATGAGGCAGGGAAGTGACGCACGATTTAGTGATGGGACAGCAGTGGCAAATTCATTTTTATCGATATTTTTTTGCTTTTTCCGAAGAATTCAAAATGAAGACATAATAATAAAAAACCGATGACTAGTTGGAGGTTTCATTTGAACATTCTCAAAATGAACCAATAATTGTATAACTACGAGATTTAAAAATTGTCAACAAGAAATAAAATATGAATGAACCGACCCATGAAACAGGAACTTAAATAAGCTTCCCAAATCAATAAAAATAAAAATGTTCATAACCTAAACTTTGGTCAGCTTTTTTTACATGTTCTATAATGTAACAAAAAAGCTTTCGTCCTTTTACTATAACATTTTTCAAATTTTATTTTTTAATATACGGCAAAATTACATTTGATTATGAACTAAACAGTAAACACTTCATTATTATGTATGTGCTGCTGACTGCTCCTACAGTCATCAAAAATATTCGTTTCTGAAACAAATAAAATCATGACGTTAATAATAAAATTTATGTTATCAAAGGTGTGCTTAATCATGAATTAAAGTATAATTATTTTTTTACATGAAAAACAAAAAACAATGTCAAGTTCACACCAAGAAGCGACGCTACGCATCAACGCATCTCGAGTTCAGTCAATGCAGGCTACGTATTGGACAAATCAAATTTGAATTTTCGCCTCGACATGCAAAGAAGAAAAAGAAGCTCTTGAAAAGTGCGCGCCGCGTCGCGTCGTGTCGCATCCCCGTGTGAATTGACACTATAATATAAGTGTTTTAATGACACAGTGACACATTAATTACTTACATGAGACTATTATACTCTTCTGAAAGACACACATTGCCTATTTGGCAATCGGCGTAGGCCTGAGGGACATGGTCCCATCCTGCACCTAGCACAACTAACCGCGTAAGTGTCCCCTATATTTATACTGATAATTATACAAATGATTACAAAGTACAGGACTAGCCACTGTGAAGCCATTTCAGTAAATGATATTTTCAAAGACCGAAAAAGTCATTTTAAAGAAAACTAGAGGATAATGTACTTTTATAGCTTTTTAATATACGTACGTAGATTGAGCAAACCGCACTAATAGGGCGTTTTTCCACTAGATGGCACGGCAACGGCCCGGCGACGCGTACCGTCACGATTTCGTGGCTCTGTTTTTCCACTAGACCCGATAACGTCCACCTAGTTCCAACGCGCATGCTTAATTAATTTATAATAAATAAATACACATGCAGTTTGGAATTAATTCCGTGCAGTTGCCGTGACGTTACCGTGCCGTCAAGTGGAAAAGAGTGCCATATAATTTCATTGATTTTCATACATTATCTCTTCCACGATACCGTGCCGTCGCCGTTGCCGTGGCCGTGTTGTCTAGTCGAAAAGCGCCTATATGATAATACCCCCTATTCCAAGTATCCCTACTACGTCAAATTTAACCACAAGAATGTGACTTCTATTTATAAATTCTATGTTTATCAATGTATGAGGAAAATCAACACATTACTAAAGTTTTAAAAATTACATGGTATGCTTGATATTTAAGTGTTGTACTGACGCTTAAAATAATAAAAATTATTTTGATTTGTATTAAAGACACACGTGAAGCTGGCCGATTTAAAAAAAAATCTTGCTTCTGATAAAACTTGTGGCCAAAATATTGAAAATAATAGTACATTACGATACAAGTGCGGTGCGTTGATAGTTACAGCCGAGGCGATATTGCTAGCCCGAGCCGTAGGCGAGGGCTACAAGAAAGCAGAGGCTGTAATTATCAAACCGCACGTATGTCGTACGACGTTTTATAACATATTTGCGAGGAAATAGCTAAAAAATTAAAACAATACAGCGAAAAGAAAAAAAGCGAGGGATAATTTTTACTCGTTCACATATTAGCGATGCGCGCGCATCCACAGGGGTACGTTCAGTCGACCCAGTTCGATATTTATACCGATCGAATCTTATACTAGTGGGACGCACTGAACGTGCACCTTAGCTGCTGTCAGATAAAACCTCACTTCCGGTGCGCCTCTGAACGGGCCGGATAAAAATTAACCTAGTCGAAATTTCGTCTGCCAGGTGTCTCTGAACGGGCAATATAATTTTTAACCAGGTTAAATTTCGATCGATCGAGCGTTTCTGAACGTACCCCAGATTACCTAGTATATATCGCGCAGCGCTTTTTTTTAAGGCAAAGCACTAAAAACCAGCCAGTATTACTAATAAACCAAATTAATATTTTTTTTATTTTGTTACAGATAAATGGTTGTAATTTATTGTAAAAATTTATTAAATCAAAGAATTAAATGTTTATTTTATTATACTTTATCTCCCAAAGTTAATTTTATTTATAAAATGTTGACCACTTTTCTGCCATAAAAACTCTTTGCTAAGATTTAAAAAAGTACCGTTCGATAAACCGTGCGTTTTACCTAATTAAAAAAAAAAAACGTGTGTTTTACAGCACTCGTGCATTTTACATTACGATTACGCTCAAGTACGTAATAAGATACAATACAATATTGAAATTGGTGTAGTAAGAGACCCTTTACGAGCAAATGTGTTATAATAGTACATTACGATACAAGTGCGGTGCGTTGATAGTTACAGCCGAGGCGATATTGCTAGTCCGAGCCGCAGGCGAGGGCTACAAGAAAGCAGAGGCTGTAATTATCAAACCGCACGTATGTCGTACGACGTTTTATAACATATTTGCGAGGAAATAGCTAAAAAATTAAAACAATACAGCGAAAAGAATAAAAGCGAGGAATAATTTTTACTCGTTCACAAATTAGCGATGCGCGCGCATCCATCCACAGGGGTACGTTCAGTCGACCCAGTTCGATATTTATACCGATCGAATCTTATACTAGTGGAACGCACTGAACGTGCACCTTAGCTGCTGTCAGATAAAACCTCACTTCCGGTGCGCCTCTGAACGGGCCGGATAAAAATTAACCTAGTCGAAATTTCGTCTGCCAGGTGTCTCTGAACGGGCAATATAATTTTTAACCAGGTTAAATTTCGATCGATCGAGCGTTTCTGAACGTACCCCAGATTACCTAGTATATATCGCGCAGCGCTTTTTTTTTCAGGCAAAGCACAAAAAACCAGCCAGTATTACTAATAAACTAAATTAATATTTTTTTTATTTTGTTACAGATAAATGGTTGTAATTTATTGTTAAAATTAATTAAATCAAAGAATTAAATGTTTATTTTATTATACTTTATCTCCCAAAGTTAATTTTATTTATAAAATGTTGACCATTTTTCTGCCATAAAAACTCTTTGCTAAGATTTAAAAAAGTACTGTTCGATAAACCGTGCGTTTTACCTAATTAAAAAAAAACTCGTGTGTTTTACAGCACTCGTGCATTTTACATTACGATTACGCTCAAGTACGTAATAAGATACAATACAATATTGAAATTGGTGTAGTAAGAGACTCTTTACGAGCAAATGTGTTATAAATAATATTACAAACTCATCGATATCGATACCAAAAGCATGCACAAAGCACATCACTAAAGGTCACGATCCACCGTCGTCTTGTAAACGGGTTCTCGCGGATACATCGCCAGCCAAATAATAATACCTTTAACACTCGACAGACAAAAATAAAGTGTCCACACAAAGGGCACAAAAGCCTCACACTATAAAAAAAATATTTTTCAATGGAGGCTGAATGATTCCACCGCCTGTGCCTGTGAAAAAAGTTGAATTAAAAAGTAAAATAGAGGCGCGCATTCCACACGATTTTTGAAATGAGATGGATAGCTGAATAGTTTGAATTTAGAGTGTTGGATTCTTTTGTGGAATGGAATCTAGCCTTTGTATGAATACTGGCCGGCTATGAGTGCTTCTCAACCTATCTCGTTTTTAAAAAAAGAAATAAAAATGTATGTTTCTTGTTTTTAAATTTACGTAGGTATACCTACATAGGTACATAGGTACGTACATCCAACACATTACTAATTTTATATTTTCGTCTGAATTCACGAAATATGAAAATAAAAGGCACCGGCACGGCGACGATCACGTGACAATACCTATGGGAATCGATGACATGCCGTGACGGTGCCGTGCCGGCAAGTGGACAAACGTATCATATAATTTCATTGATATTCATACATTATTATGTCATCCACGATACCGTCGACGGTATCGTGCCGTCGCCGTTGCCGGTGCCGAGCCGTCTAGTGGAAAAGCGCCCGCATTGGCCATAAAATAAAGCTGTACAGAGACACCCGTTAGAATATTATTGCCATAATTTCCATACATATATCAAGTTATATTAATATAATAGAGTCTTCCCATAGGGCCCAGCCTGATTTGCATAGGTCAAAACGGCCCGGTCTCCGGACCGCTAAACCTTCTAATGGGGTACCCTCATAGATTAAATTAAAATATATGATAGATCTTCTTCTGTCGTGTGGGTTTCGAGTCGACCGACCCGATAAACCCTGGTGTCAGAGTTTTTAAACTGCCTAATTAGCACAGCTATAGGCCTCTCACATGGTTTGTGTAACGATTACTATCAATGATAGCGACCGGGACCAACGACGGCTTAACGTGCCCTGCGAAGCACGGAGCCGATAAAGGCCGCCGATCTTCTGCTTGTCCCATAAAGGACAAAGGTGTGATTTCTGTATTTTAATTAATAATTTGATGTCGGTTCTATCTTGACTAACTAATAATAATCTTTGTCAAAAGTCGCAAAATTCTCTTGAACAAATTAAGTGGTAGCTGTAATCCATACTATGGTGATAATTATAAACAAATCTTCTAATCTTTCAGGGACACCCTAGAGTTTGTGGTCATTAATTCTCAAAGGAGTAGGTATAGCATGACTACTGACTAAAAAGACCTGAAGAGAGAAAGACAGAGAAAGAAGAAGAGAACTTCCTATAAGCCCTGCTCAATGGGCGCTTTTCCACTAGACGGCACGTCAACGGCAACGGCGACGGCACGGTACCGTCGACGATATCGTACGTCAGATAATATATGAAAATCAATGAAATTATATGACACGCTTTTCCACTTGCCGGCACGGCACCGTCACGGCATGTCATCGATTCCCATAGATATTGTCACGTGATCGTCGCCGTGCCGTCGCCGTTGCCGTTGACGTGCCGTCTAGTGGAAAAGTGCCCAATGGTACCTCTATGACAGGGTCTTTTAAGTTAGTGGCCAGGGTATAATTAGTTATATCTTAGGTACAAATTACATTCATACGTAAATACACGGCTAACAAAATATTCGTTGCTAAATATTTTAGAAGTCAGTGGATGAATTATAGGTACTTTTCTTCAACTTGCCTTTCGAAGCGAGGAAAACTCGTGTGTATGAAATAAAAGAAATCAACATATTTATATTCACAAATACTTTTTTAAATAAGAACTCTGGCCAAAACACAGATAAGAATGTACCTATAAAAAGGTTAAAAAAGATGTAATATTAAAAAAAAACATATCAGACAGACCCTACACGAGTAGCGGGCACCGGTTTACGTAGGGCTGTCAAACTAAAGTTTAACTATAATACACATACACATACACAAATCACGCCTTTATCCCTAGAGGGGTAGGCAGAGCAAAAACGACCTAAACAAAAGTCGTTCCGCCACGTCTGACAAGTTTTGAGGGTTATTATATTACAGATGATAATGTATATTGCTGTAGTGACAGGTTGTCAGCCCATCGCCTATAAATTGCAATACACTTTAACCCCCGAATCCCTTAGTTGGTTTTTACAGCATGCCCGGGAGGAAATGCAGCTGGCACATTCTATGTTTTTCTATCTCTCCCAGTCCAGCATGGACTACTTAATATATTTCTTTAAACTACTTCTTCATGTTGCGAGGGGGACGGTAATATTGAAGTGGAATAATCATAATCCAGCGACTGACAAATCATCATTATCAGTGGTGCTGTGCAATGTACAAATGAACAACTGTATGGATATGGTAAATAAATGGGCCATCATTTACTCTGCGCTGCGTTTCCATACAGTGATTAATAAACCATGGTGTCTCTGCCCAGATATTGCTATCGATTCGTGAAGAGCATGACTTAACCAAATTGTTGCCGTCCCTTTCTGTTCTCTCAGGATAGACAATGACAAGTGACCATTTAAGTCAAGATTTATTAATTTTGTACGCATAAAAATCAATATCAATGCCCCATTATCTGGGTAGAGCCACCGTGGTAAATCCATCACCTCCTTGTCTATTTTGTATGAAAGTTTTTTTTTTATATTTTGACCTATCTTCAAATAAATGCCTATTATAATTACGCCGTGGTTGAAATTTTTCTATAAATTAGGAATTTACATGTTTTTACTAGTGGCAACCCTGCAAGTTAAACATATCGCACAGTGTGAGCGCTTGTCGGCCCTGAAGTCCCGACTGGAACACCATACAACACAGACATACTAAAAATCACGCCTATACCTTAATTGGGTAGACAGAGAGAGATTGAATAGCAGTTTTCGCCGTTGGGACATTGCGGGAATGGTGTGGATACTGGATGCAAAGATTTTTCGTATCATGGCCAAAACCTATGATTGCCGCAAAATGACGTTTGACATAACATTCTATCACGCCTGTATCCTAATCGGGTTGGCAGAGCGTCAACGACCCAAACAAAGATCGTTCCGACACGTCTGACAATATTTTTCTGTAGGTATATTGCTGTAGTGACAAGCTGTCTTGTCAGCCAATCGCCTAAGCTAAATTACAATATACTGAAACCCTCGAATACCTTAGCTGGTTTTTACAGATATGCAGCTAGCACATTCTATGTTTTTCTATCGCTCCCAGTCCAGCATCGAAGCATAACTGACGTTTGTAGCAGAGATAAATTTCAATACCGCATTTCTCTGGTAGAATGAGGTCTCTGCCTACCCCTCCGGGAAAAAGGCGTGACTATTGAAAATTCTATGAATAGCATTATTACTATAAAAGTGTAACAAAAGCAGTATGTATGTTCAGTATGGAATCAATTACCATTTGGTTATAAAATCTATAAAATTCTATAAACAATTCCCGCTTTGACTTATGGGCACTAAAATGGTGCTTTTTTCAGTTTTGTTTGTTAAAATGAGTTTAAAATCGTTCCAAAAGTATAGGAAAGACATAATAATTTTAGAATAGGCAAAGAAACAATTATTTGGCACATTCTACAACTTGTGTGACTAAACAACAATAATAATACAGGCAAAAGAGAAAAACCTATAATTTGCCGTTTACTCTCAGTAAAAACCAAGAATTTTAAGGTTACAAATCAATTAATAACATGTGTTAAAAAAGTCGCTTTTATGGTGTATAGTGTTTACTTACTCTACCTGTGGGTCCACCCTTGTCAAAGAAAATTTTGATACATGTTATTGGATTTTTTTGTACTGTTTGTCGCCAAAAATGTGCCAGATAAGATTAAAATAAAAAATACCATTTTCCCTTTGTTCATTGTAATGTCCGACTGAGGTGGCTATATCCATCAACTTTGATTTCCCTCCCCGTGCCAGGTAGTAAAATCCCCATTAATTTTGGTCATTTAATGTCACCTGTAAATGAGTATTGCTCGTCGTAAATAAAGGGTGGTTTGTTTAATGGCGGTTGGGTTTAGGGTAAATAATAAAATTTATATTTACTCAATTTACGAGGTTTTTTTGCAAGCGTTGTCGTTTTGGTTACAATTGATACCTATTTGTTGACTTCCATGTCAGAGTCGAGCGAAGTATCATAGAATGTACCAGCTGCTCCCCTTCCCATTTTCTGGAATATTTATAGTGGACTCAAAACTAAAATAATTATAATATTTTTTACTTCTGTCTGGATTATGACGTATAATTAACTATTAAAAGAATCTTACCTGTAAGGGAAGTTCAATAGTAATTATACGAGCTGGTTCCTCCGAAAGATTATTACTTGTAGTAGTGCCCTCGTACTGCCGTTGTCACAAGCTGTTTAAAGTCTCCCTGCTTAAGAGCAAATTGAACAAAAATGGCAACCCTATAGGTCATCGCTCGCCCAATCCCGCTCCTCCAAACCTACGTCATTCTAGTTTAAAGTAAGCCAGTAATTTATTTTCCAAAGGGGTAACTCAAAAGATAATAATATATTTATATTGTATTTTGAGCAGGGACGGGCGGGTTATTCCCATAATCTTTCGGAGGAACCAGCTCGTATAATTACTATTGAACTTCCCTTACAGGTAAGATTCTTTTAATAGTTAATTATACTTCACTGGTTCCTCCGAAAGATTATTACTTGTAGATGTTCAGAGCATGAAAATAAATTACGGAAATACCAATACAAACAATAACTTTTATTGTTGCAATAAGGTTATTTCACACACACAGCAATAATCAAATCGTACACTAATCAATTATAGATCTGGCGAAATCGCCATCTAGAACGCTCTCTACAAGCGGTCGATTGTAGAAGGTGGCAAAAACCCTGGAAGAGCCGGTCCAACCCGCAGTGCTGCGTATGAGTTGCAGGTTAACGCCGCGCCGGCGCGCCGCCGACGTGGCCGCGTGCCGCGTGCTGTGCGCGCTGAATCGCTGCGTGTCCACGCCGCTCTCTTCCAGCGTTTTTTTAATCCACCTACTCAATGTTTGAGAGGTCACTCTAGAGTGCGGTTTCCTATAACTAATGAATAACACCTCTGGTTCATTGGTCCTCAAAATTTCAGTTCGTCTCATATAATCATTGAGAGTCTTAGCCGGACAAATAGCGGGTTTTTCAGTAAAATACGGCAAAACCAAAATAGGCTGTGATCTTTTTACATTAGAAGTTTTAATAACGTCTGGTATTTTAATCAATATACGTGATTCATAAATTTCAATATTCGATAGTTTTATTAATGACAAAGTCTGTGCCCTGTGGGCAGTCACTAGTGCAAGTAACATAACAAGTTTCTTAGATAGAGCTTCTAAGGATATGCTATCATTGGGATAAAGATTTTCTAATTTCCTTAAAACTACTGAAGGATCCCATGTAAAATCATATTTCGGCAACGCTGGAGAGCGTTTAAAGACACCTTTAAGAAACCGCGATATTAAATTATCTTCTAATTTATTGCCCAACACTAGAGCTAACGCTGATCTATAGCAATTTACAGTTCCATATTTTGAACCTTTATTGACAATCATTGTTAAAAATTTCAAGACTGTATTTACAGAAACATTATAACAATCCAAATCTCGCTCTTTACAATATTTAACCCAGTCTTTTAAAGCTGATTGATACTGCTTAAATGTATTACGAGATAATGAATCTAATAATATATCTAACGCTTCAGTAGGTGCTCCTCGCTTTACAAACGCCTGCCGCACAAAACTCCTACCATCAAAGACAGAGTCTTGTGAAGGGGATGGCTCTGCCTGAAAGGAGAGGACAGCAGGTTAGGACTAGCATCCAAAATAAGTAGTTCCGAAGTACACAGTTTGTGAAATAAGGGGAACCAAGGCTGATTAGGCCAATGAGGAGCAACTACAATTCCCGTGGCTTTATCGTTTATTATCTTTGATAAAACTTTTAGCATCAAACAAAAGGGGGGAAAAGCATAAAAGAAATAATCTCGCCAATTCTCAGTAAACGCATCGACAAATGAAGCCTCTGGATCTCCATGCCATGATGCATATCTGGCACATTTATGATTCAATCTACTCGCGAATAAGTCAATTTCCGGACAAGAAAATGTCGAAACAATTCGTTTATAAGCTGAAGTCTGTAATTCCCATTCAGTGTCTGAGTATTTTTTCCTTGATTCGGCGTCAGCTACTGTATTATCAGCAGACGCAATGTATGATGCAAAAACAAAATTATTATGCGATTCACAGAAATCCCATATCTGTCTGGCCACTGTATTAAGGTGGGGGAATTGCACACCACCCATCCTATTTACATAAGATATAGCTGTATTGTTATCAATACGCATTAAAATATCTGCATTAAAAATATTTTTCGAGAAAATTTTCAACGAGAAAAAAGCAGCTATTAATTCTAATTCATTAATGTGCTTTTTAGACTCGTCAGGTGACCAATGGCCGTTGGCTGTTTTGCTGCCGCAACTGGCACCCCAGCCAGTGGTAGAAGCGTCGGAGTAAATTTCGAGAACAAAGTTATTTTTACGAATCAAATTAAACGTGTTGTCTATGCATGACAACCACCACTGAAAATCTGTTTGAAGATAATCAGGGATTGAAATTATTTTGTCATAATCTCCATCGTTCTTCAAATTTAGATATTTGACTCGTTCAAATAGTTTTGTGTGTGACCATCCATAAGCCACAGCTGGACAAGCTGAGGTCAGTAAACCGAGCACCCGAGCAAAAGATCTTATGGTACATGTCTTTGATTGCTGTAGATTTAGTACTTCAGTCTTAATTTTTGTACGTTTTTCGGGTGGAAGTGATATAGTAAAATTTTCTGAATTTATATTGAAACCAAGAAATGTGCATGACTTATTCGGGGTCATTAAACATTTTTTATAGTTAATTACAAACCCCAAAGACTTCAATAGATTTTCAGTGGCTTCTAAGTTGTTTCTACAATCATTATAGTCTTTTCCAATTAACAATATATCATCCAAATAATAAACAGACAAGTAGCCTAAAAAACGTAAATGTTGCATTACTGGCTTCATGAGTTTAGTAAAAACAAAAGGAGCGACATTTAAACCAAAAGGTAAAGCTGTATATTCAAATAACTTAGATTTATATTGAAATCTTAAGAACTTTCGATGCTTTTCAGCAATGTTTATTAGGAAGTAGGCATCTTTTAAATCGATTGTACACATGTAGCAATCTTTTGATATTAATTTTACAGCCGATCTAAAATCTTCTAATTTAAAGTGTGAAGTTTGAATAAACTCATTGAGTGGTTTTAAACTCAGTATTAACCGTTTTTCACCATTAGGCTTATCTCTCAAAAATATTTTTGATACAAATTGTCCTTCACTAGGTAAACATTGTCTGATAACACCTAAAGAAAGAAGACGCTGTATTTCTTGACAAAAAAGTCTGTCTTCTTCACTATTATGCGGCCTGGTAACTAGCGGTACCGGTTGTTGAACCGGCTCACTAAAAGGTATACAATAACCTTTGACCCAAGTAAGGATAGTATTGTCCTTAGTTATACGACGCCACTGAGAATAGAAATGTCGTATTCTGCCGGCGTGCTGGATTACCTGTTCGCCTAGGTCCGCTTGGTCGGCGGGCGCTGCGTCGCTTGCGGCCGGCGGTTCGTCGTGGCCGCCGCTCGCCGCTCCCGGACTGCGCCCGCGGCCGCTGCGTTGTTGGCCGACCGACGCGACGACCCCCTCCAGTTTAAAGCCTCAGTCGCATTGTAGGTGCTAGTAGACGCCTTCGCATCGCCTTTGGCCCGCGAAGTCGGTGGTTTCTGCTGTTTTATTTTGATATCGGCGGCTGATTTTGAACATGCCTTGATAGCCTTCAGTTTTTCGGGTAAGCCTTCGCCAAACAGAAGTTTATCGCGAGACAGGTCTTTTATGGCCTCTTTAGTGGTTTTATTTAAACCCTGCGCTAAAAGGGATCTTCTGGTTACAGATTCTAAATAGTGCAAATCTGTCAATACTTGACCGCCATCTCCTAAGTATTTAAGGATCTCTTCTCTGAGGTTCTTATCAGGAATTTTAATAGCGGCATCGATCGCCCGACCAATGCACGTGATGCCGGCACCGAGCTGCACCTGCTTTTGTTCAAGCTTAGCGTCTCTCTTAACAGAATTTTCATGAACAGCCGCCTTTATTTCGTCATTCAATTTTGGGGGCAAAATAAAAGAACAATTTGCCGGTGGCAAGTATTTTTTGATCAACTCAGATCGATTTTCTTTTTTCATACCTTTTTGTATAATATTATTCCAGCGAACCGCTAAAGTAGCGTGAATATCTTCACCGAAATCTTTGGATAGCGTCGGATCCTCTCCCAGCACAGTTCCAATATCATCTTGTGAAGTCGAACCGGTTCCGGGAACTGAAAACAATCGTAGGTACGTTTCAAAACTTACAATAGTTACTTTACGTTACGATACATAATTAGCGTGCGACATACAAGTCGACACTTGCTACTATGGTACAGTCGGCAACAAGGGTTGTGCCGGACCGTGCCGCGGACTGCCGCGAAACGTCGTCGTCATTACGTGCGAGTGCAACATACAATCAACACTCGTAATGCGTGCACTTAGAAGACCGTGCGAGACGGCGAATAATTTGTTGCGTATGTCATCCAGACGATACTTGCAACAAATAATAGCCATAATAATGTTATTGGCAAAATCAAGTCATTACGTGCGACATCCAGTCAACACTTGTAATGCTTGCTGTACAGTTGCGTATGCCATACAGGCGATACTTGCAACTTGAGGGTAGAATTTAAAAATGTGTGCGAGCGTAATCTTACGCAATCCATCGCATGTATTATCACGATAATAGCAATACTATGCATTGATATATGGTTATACTAACCGTTATTGGGTTCGTTCTCCGACTCGTTGTCCGACGAATCACTTAAGATGATACGCCTTCGCTTTTCTGGCGGCCGCGTGGCCGGTGCATTTTTCGTATGCAATGGCCGCGGCGGAGTCGATCCGCCACCGCGATCAACGACGACGTTGGTTGACTCATGTTTTCGCTTCATGATAATCTTCTCCAGACGACGAAGTTCTTGCAAAATTTCACTGTCTTCCATTTTAAATTTTATGGAAGTAAACGTGTATACGTGTTAACAACGGCGCACAAGAACATAGAATGACGTAGGTTTGGAGGAGCGGGATTGGGCGAGCGATGACCTATAGGGTTGCCATTTTTGTTCAATTTGCTCTTAAGCAGGGAGACTTTAAACAGCTTGTGACAACGGCAGTACGAGGGCACTACTACAAGTAATAATCTTTCGGAGGAACCAGTGAAGTATAATCACTGTATTTTTTATACCGACATGACTGAGGAACGCGAATGACAAATTATTGATTTAACTAAAACTACCCGAAACTTTGGTACAGTACCTATCAAAAGCGAAGCTAAGTCACAGACGGAATGCTAGTTAAAATACTTGCGCCATTTCCAATCCCGATTACTCACAGATTACAAATTTCAAATGAAGAAAATAGGATTACCCAAGCTGAAGCTATAAGTTGGTTAACACGATTATTTACAGCCGGCTCTAAAGTGGGTGCTACCTAAGCTCTAGGAATGGTAGTTACTTATATTGGATTTATGTTAAAATGTTTGGTAACTTTTGATTATGCACCTTATATTATTTACTTAATTACCAATAAAATCTTAACTTTATATTATGTAAACGTTAAGTCAGGAAAATTTATGCACTTCCCTGGAAAGTTTTGTCGTTGCTTACAATATTTTACAACAGATTGTATAAATAATATTCGTCTTATTTTATGTTTAAGTTATTCTATTGTACTATTTCCATTTACGCAAAATCTACTTAGCAGTTATTAATATTATATAATAAGATAGATGGCATAACTATAAATGACTTTTAAATAGTGTAAAAACTCGCTCAGTAAAAGTCTTAAAGCGAAGATGTAGGAAAACCAGCAACAACTTCTATCTTTCCTCTGTATCTTTTTAAACAAATTTTCAATACTTTGAAAGCCCGTTTAAGTTCTTCGTGTTTGCAATTCAAGACTCTCCTCTTTGAAGACGAATGTTCAATATATTATCAAAAAGCTGTAAAGATTCACTGCATGTTCTGCTGAAGGTTTTTATGGCCCACTTGAAGGTATTAAATCCGCGGTAGTAAAGATTAGTATAACGTGCGATTATGGTAATTCAACAAGTCGTGAGTGTTTTCAATTCATATGGAGTATTTAAAGTCGTAAAGGTTTAAGAGTAATAAATATGATATTGTTTGAGAATATGTATGAATACTTTTCCGAGTGTAAAACTCTATACTTAGTTTAGTACATTATTAAACTCAAATGCTTTGTTCTTTATGTCACTGTATCTCACATCAACGGTTTTAGGCGCATGGCAAATAGGAAGCAGTGCGGTGCCGGTGCATCGCCGGTGCGTCGTTTTTGTATAGAAACTTCAAATCAAGCTGCGCTACGCAGACGTAAATTACATATAAAATCGGCGCACCGGCGACGCACCGGCACCGCACCGCTTCCTAAATGCCATGCCCCTTAACGGTACAGGTACAGTACACTGACTAACTACTACGTAATATAAATCGATCAACTCTGAGAACCGAATACTAAGCAGCAGAATTTTCCTTTCTTTGTTTCTTTTGTATAATATCAACCTACCTATAGCCTACGTACAGTCACGTACGGTTTAATAGATGCACCGGCACTGGCTACTACGTTTATTGGTATAATTCGATCAGTGTGACTGCTGTCGTTTATGGCCCTGGCTTTATTAGCAGTGCCGGCCACGTGTGCGCCTCTTAATCATATCTGGCGCCTGCAACCGTTTTATGATTCGATGCAACTGCATCGGAGGTAGTGGGTTCATACCTAGCGGGGATTACGATTTTTGATATTTATTTATTGATCAATTTATTGCACACAATAAATTAAAAGACCAAAGGCTCAACAGGCACCGCTATTTCTATGAAGTAAATAAATTCTTACAAGTAAAGAAAATGAAATTGTGTCTAGACAGTTTAGTTAGGACATTTGAGGTTAAAAATATATTGAATCAAAAATATTCTATTCCAATCGATCTGTAAGTAAATAGGTGCTGATACCATCACTTATTGTCGAGTGAGGACGCGTGTGTGGGTCGTAATGTCGTAAATACACACACACACACACACACACACACACACACACACACACACACACACACAAAATCACGCCTTTATCTCTAATGAAGCAAAAACGATCAAAGCAAAGAACGTTCCGCCACGTCTGACAAGTTTTGAGGGTTATTACAGATGATTATATAAATGGTGTGTCTCCTAAAATGCAATACACTAAAACCCTCGAATCCCTCAGCTGGTTTTTACAGCATGCCCGGGAGGAGATGCAACTGGCACATTCTATGTTTTTCTTTCACTCCCAGTCCAGCATGGAAGTAAATACAAATTGAGTATAATCTACGTTATAGTGTTCTCATTAGCACTCGTGTTCTCGTTATCTCGAGGCTGATGTCGTTACATCTGTTGCGGCTATCAACACCTTCAGCTTTTTTTTTTGCTACAGCAGCCAAGTTATTATCGTATAGGAATATCTACAGCGTGCTACAGACTAGGTACAAATAATTAGTACAGTGTATTTTTATACTTTCTGTCTGGTTAGTTTGAATATCTTATTCTTTTCATGTTTGTGTAATAACTAATTGAGAGGCTTAAAAAAAGCTCTGTTTTTAGTAATGAAGAGGCTTTGAGCTTATTTTGCGTCAGTGTAATTTATTATGTGAGTTTACGTGATCACCTTCTTAGAAATTCAGGTCGAGTCTTTTTATTTTCATGTACACTAATCTAATATTTTATTAGTACAAATGATACATTTAATATTCTGTGATTTATTTGTATTTTACTAAATAAAATATTGATTTAGGTACGTCTCTTGAATCTTTGAGTAGCTTACTATGAATGGATGGAACATGGTTTTTAATATTTAAGTGAGTGCGTGGATTTATTATATCGAAATATTTGTCGTCCAACAAAAATTTTTTTTTTAGAACGTAAAGTTAATTTTAAGCGTTTGTTATTAATATTTAAAAAATCCGTGATGTACCTACCTAGGTAGGTACTATTTCTTGTCACTACATCAGTAAATGAAAAATATGAAAATTATTTCCTTCGATAGAATGCAAGACAGATAAATATTAGCTAAATATTAGAGCAGATACACAGGATAATGAACGGCAGTTCAGGAATCTCGTGATTGAAACATTCATTAGAACTTTCGGAACACGTGTGTTTTATGACTGCGATGGCGCCGAATGAGTCAGGGACCATAGCGCGATATAGAGACAATCGAGATCACAATTTCATACATTCTTCATTTATTATACTCGTGTAGTAACAATATACATGTCTCCTGGCACAGGCAGTCTCTGCTTAAAAGGAGACCCCAACAATCTGTTTGGTATAGGAAATTTTTGTAAAAGTTTTTTTTTTTTGACATAGCATGAGAATATGCAAATTCATACATACATAGCTAACATTGATAAATATGATTCTTGCGTTATCGAAAAAAAATTTCAGAACACGATTAATTATTTTCACAATCGTACTTTAGTAGAGATGAAGCAAACAAACAAGAATAGTTGTACCGATAGTAGATGAGTCTCGCTTGAAGCTTGAACTATGATTTCAGAATACCTGTAGTCTGTGGCGTAGTTTGGGATCGCTACTGGCGCCAACTCTCGAGCCACATATCAGAGCGATGTAGAGACATCTGAATTTATAATGACAAAAGTTCAGAGCATCAGACATGCATCAACAAGACTTCAGTACGAAGATATTTATACGCAATGCAGGTCCAAATAGTGGTACCTACCATTTTTATTTTTCAAAAAGAGAATGTATAAGTACACGTATATTCGCGTAGCAGTTACTGCTACGACGTAGACAACATTTACATGTCGCTGAATTATTTCAAATGTTTTGGTATTACTGAATATTCCAAAATCCAATACATATGCAACTGCATATTACTTACATACCATCACGCCTGTATCCCTAATGGTGTCGACAGAGCGTCAACGACCCAAAGAAAGGTCGTTCCGCCACGTCCGACAAATTTTGAGGGTTGTTTAAGATAGATCTGTTTATTGCTGCTGATAATCGGTCTTAGTAAAAACATCGTCTCATATAATTATATTGCAACAGTACTACTACTATAGTATTATTATTTATTCTACTGCTACGATAATACTATTAGAAACCTACTTATACTGCTACTGCGGTACTGGCTTCTTGATTAATCAAGTAGCATTGCCAAAGCCCAGCAGTCCAGGATATCAGCTGTCTGTTAATCGACTTCATTTGCTGGCTTCGATTCTGTCGTTGTGGATTTATCGCTTTATTCGTAGTCGGGCGGTCGTGAATCATTGTCTTGAGTCTCGATGGCTGTGTCGCTGAGCCAGTGAAATCACTCAGTACGCGGTACCGTTCGGTAATACACTTACTTTCGTTCGTTTGCTATAGTTGCCGAATACTTATAGATGGACTGGAAACGATAAAAAGAAACATCGAATGTACCAGCTATAGGGATCCAGGCAAAAGGCTGGTAACTGCGTTATTACGAAATAACTTTCAAATTTTTTCAGACATTACAAAAACGCTTTTAATTATGTTATTGACGCTCTGTGTGGCATTTTATTCTGTAAGGTATACCTTATTACAGGTGTTATATTAAGCATTATGTTATCTCTGATCATTATCCGTACATTACTAGACCTCCCAGCTGCTAAGTATGTCATAACCAGTTGATCTAGGTTCTTTAGTCTTGAACACAGGCGTCTTTATTACACACATCCTGACTGACACCCGAGACGATACAAAAAAAGCACGATAGGTATCATTCCCATCACTGACAACTAATCGTCCTCAACTGCCTCCGTGGTCTAGCGGTCAGAGCCATGGGCTCACGACCCGGAGGTCCCGAGTTCGATTCCCGGCGGGGGACAATGACTTTGTGTTGTTGTTTCTAGTTTGGTTAGGGCATTGCAGGCTGGTCACTTGATTGTCCGAAAAGTAAGATGATCCATGCTGTCGGATGGGCATGTAAATAGTCGGCCCTGCGCCTGATTTCCCTCTGGTCTGTGTGTAGCGCGAACACTTGGGCACTAAAAACTAGTCCTGCACAGTTGGCCCATCTCTGGGAGATTGGCCGCCACCACCGAAAATCGGTGGGAGGACGTATCGTATAATTAATGTCCGTGTGCAAGTCACAGTTCTACCATATTCATATCAATCTACGTAATTTGTAGTTGTAATGCAATTGAAACCGCAGGATGTGGCCCGTCAACCCATTGAGCTTTTTGCTGCGTCTACGCAAGCTTTTAAAAGCTCACTTGTTAATATTATGTTAAGACTTATATTGCAATGACAATGTAGACAAAGTATCCTATGTAAGTACTATCTAGCAATGTTATAAAAGCTGATAAGTAAAACAAATAAATTTCATATAGATCGAAGAGAAACAGATATGTAAACGACAAATTTTAAACAGATACTTTGTAATAATAACTTTACCTACCTATTCAAAATTTAAACATCATCCCATTTTGTACCGATAAGATAATATCATCACTTTTATGGGATACAATAATGACGATATTCTTACGACCGGTACGTCACTCACGTTAACGTTTACGGTCTTTTACGGCCTTTTACGGCTAACCAAATGCCAGATAGTCACTCTCATACGGGAAATTTCTATGAAAATCTGTATCGAAGATTTTGATGGGCTCTATATCGAACAATCGCAATATGTGGTTATCAGAGAATTTGGTATGAAATTGACAAGAACATGGTTTATAGACGCGTTTTACGAGTATATGTGAGATTGTCACATTGTTTAGCATGTAAATTTAAAAAGCATTTAAATTTATGTTGATATCAACTGATGTAAAAGAGGCTTGTTTTAGCTTAATATTGCACATATTAATTGTAAATATGAGGGCACTGTGTATTTGAAAGTTCAAATCTCACTTCTGTAGGTCTACTGTAAGAAATTTCTTTATAGAGATAAGCAGTGCCTGTTGTGTCTTATTTCTTTCTTGTTTGTATTTTATGTTCTTTAGTGTGTGCAATAAATTGTTAAATAAATAAATAAACTTTCATAATTTTAGTCAATGAGAATTAAATGATAAGCCTTGATTTTGTTAGTTTTGGTTCAAGTTTATAAAACGTTGCTTAAAATAGGTACCTAGCTCACTTGAATATTAAATTTAAATGTTTATTTTACACAGCAAAGCCACTGAAATCCTTCCTGGAACCAAAAAAGGGGAGCTTTACGGCTTAACGAGATTTCTATGCATTCGATGATGGATAGTCTACATAACTTGATCTATTTAATTTTTAATACGATGATGACTGACAAGGGAGTGATCTGATATTTTTAACATTTATAGTAAACATAGAGTAATGTTGTTCTTGTGAAAATGAAAGTTCTTCAAAGAACTTTGATAATATGACAGATACATTTTTTTATAATTTTTTTTGCGTTGTTACTTATTTTTGAAATACACATTTTAACTCTTGAGAAAAGAAAATCCTTTGTACAAGATATTTCTTTCATCAGTAAAATATTAATTTCTTTTGAGGCTTGCTTGAGCTTGAGGCAAACATTTTTTTTTTTAGTTTTAGTAACGAAATTATAATAAAGCTCATTAAATTAAACAATAAAACTGTCATTTATAATATTGTTTAGCAGAGAGCTTCATTAAGTCAACGATGTTTATCTTCAAATTCACTAACTAACTACATCGCAAAATTATATCGGTTGGGTTGTGATGTGACGAGTTCAAAGTGCTGTTTATGCCCACCCATCCATCAATCAGGTACGGTTTAATGGTAGAAAGGAACGCACGGCAGCTTTCAGTTAGTAATAGCAATAAAACTGTAAGTACCTATCATGTTTACAGGGCTCAAAAACATGCCATCCATTCCTATTTATTTTTTGTAAGTCTGTTGTCAAATCCCAATTTGGGCTATGAACTACGTTAACTGCGCTTAGTATAAAATTAACAAATTCCATAAAAATATTACCTACGTACGAAAAACAAAGTACAACTATCTGATGCATGCTTCAGCGAAAGTGTTTCAAAGAAATCGTTTTAAAATTTCTCTAAAAATACAAACCTAGACTAGACGGGCTTTAATAAATGCGAAAGAATTAAGACTGAATTCCACAAACGAGATATCGATATTTGCTTTTATCGAGACGCCCAGACTGTTCCAAGAAAAACAATGAAAAAACCAGTAATAACATGAAATCTGCATGAAACGAGAAACAGTTTAACGGTTCTTGGAAAATATTTTTATGTGGCAGCCCTACCTCGTCATATAACAGACTGAACTTGTCGTTATACTTTATGGAGGCGTTTATCCCATTGGGGTTGAAGTTTCACTATTTTTAGTTTGTTTAACTACAAGCTTTCTCGTCTACGACTTCTTTTTACCATTCAAACTGAAAACTTTAGCCCGCGAGGCACCATTCAATTAACTCGGTAACTTAAACCAAAGTTTGTTCCGAAAGTGCAATCACTCCTGCAAGCTGAAAATAGAATAGACGTGTTATCTAAATTGCATGCTAAAGAACTAATTAAGTACCGACGCGGTCTAAATTAGACAAAGAAAATAGAAAAGGGCGGCTATCTTTGAAACTCCTATTTGCGGGCCGCCACTATAGTCACTTTGTCTCGTAATTTGTATGGAAATTAGTGTACCTTTCCGTGCTTAGAAGTTTATCACCGAGCTTTACTCTAGACGACTTTTGTTGGCGACTTTTTGCGTCGTAAATTCTCCTGGTTTAGCCCATAAACGAGGTAGCAGCGCCTAGCTAGACGTAGTTAGTTTTCACACCGTTGTGGTTTTTAGGTGTCTGAGCCGTTAAACCACTGGGAATTTAAATCTCTATCGGTGAGTGTTTTAGAATCCTTCGATTTGCTTTTGGTACAAAATGCTATCTTACATTGAAGACAGCGAGCCATTTGTTCTCATCTAAACTTTGTGTTTTGTCTGCTTCTGTTCGTAGCAACCATTTTATATAACCATTTCGCACCTACTTGTAGACTTGGATTTCTTAGCATAAATCTGCGAGCTCCATATCTCTTTGTGCATTATTTAAGGAGCAGCATGCAGACAGGCCGTAGCTGCACAGCCATTATTCATGATATCTTTTGACGGTTTACCTCTTTGCGACCATATTTCATAGAACTGCGCAACCGTTCACTGGCAAATGTTTCGTGTCTCCTTAATTAAAGTGTACTGACTCATACATTTGTTTTTCTAGCAAGGAAAATAAAATCATTTACTTGTAACAGGAGTTTATGATCGCTTATATGTATGAAATATGTTCTCATATCACGCAGTTCCTTCATATATGAACGTTTACGACCACATCGCGTATCATATGAAATAATATTGTCTTCAAAATTAAATTTCGAATTCTGCTTTATTGTTTTACTGGCCTGGCTGTTGTTTTACGAGGCAGGATTTTACTCTACGCTGATGTCCCGTGTCCCTTCTTTATTCCTAGCTCAACAGAGAATAGGTATATATTTCTTTTATATTTATTAATTCAATGTAATCGAGCGGGAGAATTTTTTTACAATGTGGAACTTCCTCGTCCTCACTTGTTTTCTATGAAACCTCGCTTCCTTCTCATCTCCCAACAAACACAGGAAGATAGTAGCTAAGTAGTTATGAAGATCGATCGATAAGGTTTCCAGCGAAGTTATTACATAATTAATCCAGTGGAACAATGGATGTCCGGCCGCTGGTCCTACTTGGCCCACGTCACTCGCGTCTGGCCGGCTTCCTCCACTAGCTAGTCTTTGTCTTTACTTGTACAATTATTACAACTAGGAGAAGAGAGGCATAGCCCAACTGATATAAAGAAGGTTTAGTACTAAAAATGCTGTTATAAACATTTTCTTTGAACCAATTGGAGGGAAACTTAATTTATGCAGCGTGTATTTTTTGCGTAATTTATAAGTTACGTAACAGGCAATCAAGACTATTAATGGAATTATTAATAGGAATTAAATTAAATTGTTTTTTACAAACTCTAACAAAAAAATTGTTTAGATAAGAAATGAATTATGAATAACAAAAATAACTCATAAACCTCTAGAGAATCTGTGTGCAAAAATTAAGCTGACTCTCGTAAAAGCAAGCTCAACAAAATGCTAGTCCAAAATGGAATAAAATAAATGCTTTTAAAATATGCATGGCTTGCTTCGTTAAATTTAAAATAAATAAAGGCGGGTTTTATAAACTCTTCAACAGAGCGATGATGCCACAAATAATGGGGTTTCTACCGTTAATTGAACAATAAAATTTATATCGCGTCAGTGCATTTAAAGTAAGCGCCGTGATGCATTTTGCATGCGCTTTCATTTGCATTGTCGGCTCGCAGCGCTACTACGAACTCTCATAGGCAGATACTTCTCGCACAAACGCATAACTTTTTAATCTGTCTTTCAACATTCGCTTATTTTCTCAGATAAAATCATGGATAAGGTAGTTACTTGTTATAACAAGTAGGTAGTACATATTTATTTAAAAAATCTCACAAAAAATTGACAAATAAAATTATTATCTTCCTTACTCTACTTTTTTGTTATCTCCTTACTTCCAGAATCTAGTGTTATCTAACCAATACAATTTACGTTCCACCGTTACAGCTCATATGCTTCTGAGTTAATCACAAATGATAAGTCACCGGTAGAGATGACAATGGTAGTGACTCCGGAATGAACTCGACAATGATCGCATAAAAAGTTTGCCGAAAGAATTATGCAGGCAGTAAATAATTGTAAAGAGTCCGTTTGTGCCCTGCCCCCCTCCGCGTGACCCCCGTGACCCCCCGTGCCTCTGTGACCCCCCCGCGTAGAGGATGCGCGGGTGGCGGTGACGTTGTGACATAAACTAGATTTATCACCGCTTGTCCGAGGATTTGTGTGGCGATTGTGGTGTGATACATTTCATATTTTATCATTTAAATTGCCATATAATTATCGCTGTTTTCAAGTTGCTTCAATATGAAAGGAATCATTCATTATTTCTGTTGTAGGTAGGGTCTTCGCCTCGCAAGTTTCTTTCTTGTAAAAAAAGGTAGTCACAAAAGCAATCTTTGCTCTTTGAAATAGGAATATGCTTATCGGATATAGATTTAATTTAAAGCAGTTTGAGACACACCGCACACCTGCAGCCAATAGATTATCAGAATCTCATAAAGTTTTAGTCAAACGTGACTTGCAACTTCAACTCAACGAACTAAACCTGGTAATATTCTAGTGAAAAAGCTTGTGCGCAAATCATAACCCACTTGACTCACGACACGAGACTGTTGAGTTTTTTACACGTCATCCTGAAACGCGTCCAATTTAAACGCATATTCGCACTTTAGTCATAATATCCTCGTTTTATTCACACCACAGCTACAGACTTCTTACTTCCGTATAAAATTCCTTTCTGCGAATAACGTTTCTGGAAATAGTGAAAACCTTGTTGAGTAGGAAAATATAATTATCATTTCGAATATATAAGAAAGCGTCAAATATATAATGTACCAGCTGATTCGCTTTCCGACTGTTTGATTGAGCTTAAAACTTGCCCACAGCAAAATTAATCTAAAAATAAAAATTTTAGATATCCATTTGGGAAAATGAATTTAAATACAGTTGGTGAAAGAGGTGGATGCCCTCATAATGTCCTTAACTTAACTGATTTCCCCAAGGAACAGGTCGTTTGATAAAAATCCTTACACGATTTTCAATAATAGAAGTTTTTTTAGTTGACTTTAGGTCTTTAATCTAGTCTAGACCAGTCATGATATATAGACAGAGTCACGATTAAGCAAGTTACCCATAAGGAACACAGGTCGTTCGATAATAATCCTGGTAGATTTATTTTATTTTTCGTTGACTAGGTCTTTAATCTAGTCTAGTGAAGCCGAAGACACTAAAATTCCCACACATTGGTTGAACACAGCAGACGCCGGACACATTGTTCCATAAGTATTTTATTTTAATGTTGTATTGATCTACAATTCTGCGTCATTCACTGCTTGCTTACATTACGTTACGTTCTACAACACATCGCGTAAATAAACTCATCAAATAACGAGTACTTAACCGATTGCCTGAATAATCATTACTGACATCTCAGCTCTCATCTCATAAATTTCCGTCGAAAAAAAACATCGGAAAACTAATCTCTTTTCATACAAATTGGACGTCTTCATTACTTACATTCAGATCGCAGTTCGTAAATTTCCCGAATCACTTCTTGTAAGATATAAACGATGTAAACAACACAGTTTCATTCTCCGTTTAAATATTTTATGTGGCAGGAGCTCTGTTTTTGCCTTTACGGTTATTATGACTATTATAAAGGTAACAAACCCTGTAACAATATTCCTTACGACTTCCTTAATTATAATTCAGGATCTTTACGTCCATCGCGGGGTTTTCGCCGATTTCTGGATTACAGAGTATTGTGGTTCGTTCTATAGCTTCCTTATCTTAGAAATATAAGTAAAAGGTGTACAGATACAGAATAAATACTGCAATTAGTTATTACTCATATTATAGGCGTAATACAAATTTTCTTTTTTTATTTATGCATGTTTTTGTGTCAGTATGACATTCTGATGCCCTATCAAGGACAAATCATTTAATTAATAAAAATATTTTCAATTAATAAAGCTTTCATAATTACTTGGGGCTAAAGCCTTCTATTATGAAAAAAACTTCGTCGTAAATTTTAATTAAAGCATAAGGTATTTAATTAATGTAACCAAGTAGCTGTAATATTATTATCCATATTTTAACGCAAGCGTCAACATTTCTTGGAACTTTGCTCGTGACATATTTGGAGTTTTGTTCATATTAATTATGCTAAAATAATATTAAGGAGCTGTTATAATATTAATATGTGTAAGTGTAATCATGTACAGAAGTTACGCTTTAAAATAAAGTAAAATAAAACCACATTCTAATGCATAATTCGTAGGTATAATAATTAAATTAGGACCATGAAAATCAAAATAAAACGGTAGGTAGGTAGATACTTTTTATTCGAATCAGAAAATGTTATGTTTAAAATGTGTAGTTTACGGAATCTATAGTGATATTTGTAGCGTTGTTTGTTGTAAGTATCAACTTTTATAAATAGATATGTAAAGTATTCAAACATATTACAATTATTACAATTTTTGTAGAAATATTTATGCTGATATGCTTCTCTAAAAGTTTTATAGGCTTAGTGTAAACGTTGGCGCAGGGTGTTTGAAAAACAGTGTGTTTAGTAAAATCCACTAAACAGATGCGACGACACGCGCGTAACTTCACTACGAATATAATTATTTATCAAACTCATTAGCACAGTCTGCCAGAGTCGACTCTGACCCTAAATAAACATCGCAATCACAATAATTAATATGTATTCTTACTACATAGGTATGCTTTGTTTAAATTAATACTTGTGATATAATATTTTATGAAAATTACATAAATTAAGATCAAAGTTATTTTACATCACGTCACTGACACAAGTTTTGGCAGTCTACCGATTCATAATGATGTAAAAGGTCTTCATCTTTTATTTTATAGAATACATTAAAAAATTAATCATTACTTTGAGATATTGTAGGTAAGATACTCCATAAAAACTAGTTTTAAAAAAATAATTTTATGGCTAAAACAACAACCTTAACAAATGGAAAATCTCTCAAAATAGCTTGAGTCCGAATATCTGCAGATTAAACGCAGTTCCCATCGCACTAATGGAAACATCAAGCGAGGCCGGGCCTCAGAATAACTAATAGTACTAGCAGGGCCTCGTCCTGATCCAATATTCATGATATAGTCTGCGCGGGCGTCGCCAGCATGCTGATACACGCCTACTTTTCACTTACTTACCCTTTTGAGCTTTAAATACTCTCCGCCTTGACTCTACGTTTTAAGATATTGACTTATAAAGTATTGCAAATTGGGCGCAAGGATATCGTATGGTGCTTTAAGGTATTTAGTTGAGAAAGTCAGAAAATGATAAATATGTGTTTTCCCTCTTTTTTGTCCTCTATAATATGTTCTTATTATTTGAGAAGGGCTTTATGTAAAAAATAAAAATTATTAATTACTATTTCTTTTATAAATGTTAATACAGTTATCTTCAATCACAGTTTACCTATATCTGTGTAGTGTAATGTAATAAAAACTCATCATGTTGTTATTATAATAATCGTATAGTTAGGGCATCCCAAGGAAGTTAGATATTGAGGTCGATGAGTCACCAACCACCGTCTTCCTGGCGCCTGTTGCATCTCCAACGATTACTAACACGGGGATGGTAGTTTGGATAGTCGATAATGGTCTAATCTAACTAAATAAATGTTATGTAAATGTAGGTGTACGTCAAAGTAACATCGTCTATTCAAATACCTTGACCTACAAGATACTAATATATTTTACAAGATGTAAAGGTATTTTTATGCAACATTGGGCCCGATTCGTAACCATCCCGACTTAACTAAATCTCAACTAAAATTATTGCCATCCCGTTCTGTTCTCTCATGATGGAAAAAGACAGGTATGGACTTTTATATTAGTTAAGGCGCGTATTTTGCAACCACGAATTGCTACCATTATTTTCTTTGTCCAACCCTTCATGTGGTCGGAGACTACAGAACACAGGTTTGAATATTATATTTGGGAAAAAAATCACACTCGACACACTTGTACTAATAATCAACTTATTCAATACTACAAATTTATGGGGCAAAAAAGTAGAACCCTCTTTTAAAAAACAATTATAGTTTTATCATTAAAATCAAAAAGGCTTATTGTATTTTTGCGAGGGTCCTGTACCCTCTAATCATGGCCACATCATTGTAAGTATTATCTCAATGAAGTGCTGTAGTATTATCTTATAGGGATCAAGGCAATGACTCAACACGCCTTCCTGGCGCCTCTCTCATCCAGATGACTTAACAAATCTTAAGAGATTGAGACATTATTCAGAGTAACATTAATCAATGTATAAAAGATATTCACGCTTAAAATCTGAGGCAAACTATAATAAACAAAATTTCGTTTTTAAGTTCCATATTTATACCGGGGTCGAAAAGAGTCAACTCCTAACTCCCCTTGTCTGACGCATCACATCGATCGGAGGGACACGGGACACAGGGGAGTCGATTATTTTTCTTAGAGAGTGAAAGTTTGTAGAGTCGTAAATTGGTAGCAAAATGTTAGAAGAGGTAGTATTAGGTACAAAGAGTCAGCAGCCGCAAAAGGCGAATCCACAGAAGACTATTTTGTGACGAATGTATTTTTAAATTTAATAAAACACGCTTTGCCATTTTCTCAACATTTCCCAGCCATTTTCTCCGTCTTTATTTTCTCTATCTTTCCACACAAATGTTCACTGAATTTGTACAAGAATATACACATTTGAACCCCTGTCTGCACTTGTTGGTGTGTGGCCTGAGTTTTGACAACCCAGCGGGTACACGATACGAACCACACGTGCGAGCTTAAAGCACAAAATTATGTTCGCACTCGAAAGCATACGTATCACGTTTATTCCCAATCGATCATTCAATTTCGCAACCGCAAATTGACGGTGGCACTGCGCTCGTACGTCGAATTTGCACGGTTAGTTTATTTTAACACATAACATTCGGTAAGCCCACTCGAGCGAGTGTATCGCGGGTTCGAGTGCCGGGCCGTGCCGATTACTTACACTGATTGCTTTTTTCTTCACCTTGTTATTTGACTGGCACTTGATACTTGACTGGCGTTTCTCGAAATCCGATAAGCAAAGCGTTTTTTTTTTCACTTTTACTCTTTTCGCCCTTTCGTTTTTTAATAACAATTCTGAGAGCTTTATTAATTGTCTTGTACTAATAAAATTAATTGAGCCCTCAACCCTCATGATTTTTGAAAGCTGTCTGTTTGCGTGGATATTAAGCTGAAGTTTTAATTAATTTACTCAACTAGCCATGTGGATGCGAGTACTCATTTTTAATACGAACTTTGGGTAGAGCTTTTTCTGGAAAAACCAACCAATTTTCTAACCCGTCAGTCAGTCTGCCCTTTAAAATACCTAATTAACTAATTGAAAACAATCTCATACTAGACAATATATACAGAATAGGTAGCAGGTGTTTCTATTTTCTATTAAAAAGCTGTCGCTGAGTCAGTGAACTCCGGAATTGGCCTGCCGCGACCCAGCTCCCAATGATTAATCGCACAATGGAGACCAGACTCTTAACACGACCAAGGACTTCAATCTTCAACTGACAAAGTCCACTTACAATTAATAGACGAGATAAGTAAAGTGCAGTTTCAGAGCTAAATTAATATAAGTTGGTGTGCAGATAGATTAAAATCTTGCAGCGCGATGTAATAGAGCTGTTTCCATGAGCTATGATTACAGAGTTGTAACTTGTAGATTACAGATGTAGAGGGTATGATTACCACGAGGATGCAAGGGTAATTTTCTTGTAGATAAATGATAACTTCTTGGTATATTGTAGTGCATGTTTTTTTGTTTAAACGATTCCGAGTGTACAAACCGTTTTATGTCTTTTAGCTTTTTAAAGGTTTTACGCGTGCAATTGTCTAAACGAAAGCAAAAGCTAAAAGAGTTAAAAATGCGCATGCGCTTACTTTACAACGTCTTCTACGATGAGATATAAGTTGCACATAACTCAAGTGGAACCCTCAAGGAACATTTTTGCTTAGAATCTCTAAAATTCCAAAAAAGACAATGGGTATACGGATTAAACATTATTCAAGTTTTGGGAGTAAAACTACGTAAGTACGTAAAGGAAAGGCAAACCTACCTGTCTCTAGATAAATTATTATAAGTAAGTCCTTTAGTGAAATATAGGAAGCCTTTAAAATGCATACAATCCAATTTTGCTTACTTGCAACATCGCTGTCTATAGATAGTCTACACATAGGAAGTAGGAGGTCTATCACCCCGAAGGCGGCAAAGCCATTTGTTTACGCAATCCATTGAAAAGCGTGGTATTGTGGTGTGGAGTGTGGTGTAGGCGGCCGACCTTGCCGCACCGTTTCAGTTGGTGACCTCCAGCCACCAGCCATATGATTCGCTCAGGTCGTTCACCCATTTGTTTAATAAATTCTCAGCGCGAAACGTCTAGTGCGGCAGGGCCCAACTTATCTGTGCAGTTCAGTGGCGCTCGTGTCGCTGCTTTCGCCTCTACAACCTGCTTTAAAAATGTAAAGGAAAAGAATAGTTCTGAATCTCGCCGCCTGAATGAATAAGTTGGGCGTTGAGTGTATGGCAACGACGTTCGACCTAATTTCCGACGAAAGCTGGTAGTTCACACTGGCTTTGATGTGACCGCAGATTTGTCAGCAGTAGGAAGTAAAGAACTTGATGAATGCTGATAGGTGTCTGTTATTCATTTAAATGACAGTTAACATGATGTTCTTAATTGTTGTTTGACAACTAAACTTTAGGGTTTAATCTTTTGAGTATGGTGATATTTAAGGTATTTTGACAGTTGGATAATATTTAATTGACAAAAAAATGTTTATGTATAAATTTGATCATTTTGCAATGTTTGATATTGCTTCGATGAAAGTGTATTTACGCGGTAAGCTCACCTGTTGTTTATACTTATTAGAAGAAAGTAAAAACGAGAGTCATATCTTTGTCCAGGTGCTTAGACATATGACCATGACTCAAACGAGATGTTTAAATAGAGTGACTAATAAATAATCAAATTCGATATGTACACCTGTGGGTACTGGGTATTCCCAACATTTGCAGTTTAATCAGGAATTATTAACATTTCGAACTTTTTAAAGTATTTATAGTAACTTTTTATAGTAACTTTGTAAATTTATCGCTTTTTAAAGACTACTCTTACATTTTTAACGACATTCTTAGAGAGTTTTATGTGAAATTTGTGAATTTTGCTGTAAATTTACACGAACGTCGTAGAAAATACTGATAGTTTAAAGTTAACTGCGATTTGAAATTCAATTTAACGCTTTAAGAGAAAGCTACCAAAATTGATTTATAATTTGTAGAGTTGTAGACTGGCTGCGCGGTTCTACCAAGTATATTGATAGTGAAAATGTATGCGATTCAGTTTCAAATAACAAAGACAACACCAAAACCACTGCTCTATTATACCATTAATTTGAAGGCAATAACTTTATTTGAAATACAATCCATCTTTGATCATTATTATATTAGACAAGATAATCTTTGAATTATAAATCGCTTATGATCTCTCTGATGCCTCAAACGTGCTGATACTTTATTGGCTAAACTTAAATAGCTATATTATTATATCTATCACCCCAGAATTAAACAAAGGCCCATTAATCTTTGACAAAACCGCGGTCTACTAAGCCACTTCTCTCAGTGCTTGATTGACAGCCGCTGTATCTAAGCTGATAATGCCAAGCTGGCTACTAGTACTAGCTACTGGTCTGCAAGTTACTGGTTAGTCACCATAACGAGCGATGGTGATTCAAGAACAGCTGCGGAATGTACCTAGTATCGACTGTTATGGATAGGGTACAAACAACTGGCAGCATTGTGTTATTGTATTAAAAAGAATATTTATCTGCCTATTCTTTTTTTTAACAAATTATGTTATACTCATAAAAAAAAAATCAGGTTCGCTTTTTTATTTCTTTGCATGGTGCTACGAAAGTGCTACGCATGTAATGTAAAGACACATAATCGTAAAAATAATGCATGCAGCTTATTTGAATAAGTTGATTTATATGTTTATTTATTTTATCTTTTTACTTGTTCATAAATAATCCCATTGAATAAATATTTTACTAAATCATCATTTTATTCATACTCAATATTACGTATGGGACTTATCAATGAAATTTACAAATGGATACCACTGATCTACCACATGTATTTATCATTTAATACAATAATGGATACCACTTGTTTTGCAGCACATAAATTAGTTTTCCTACTAGGTATATTATCCTCTTTGACGTTTGTGATTACATTGTGTCATTGTAAAGTAATTATTTATTAATTTGTAGCTTCGGTTTGACGGATTCCGACGGTAAAATTCTATCTCGACTATAAAAAGCTTACGTTTTTAAGACCTTTATTTACGACTCGTCAAATACGGTTTTAGACTAGCTGTGATAATAAAAAACTTTTAAACGAAGAAGACTAAACAAGGGCGCAGCTTGTGGGACAATAAAATTGTCATCACATGGTTTTGGTGTCACGATCACGAATCAAAAGTAAAGCTGTAAAACTTACTTCGAATATTTCTAGGTACTTACCAGAACCAGTGAGGTACATAACTAGCTATAGGATACAGATATTACCTACCCATTATATTTTTAAGCAACCTTTTTTTATCGTACTGTTACTGCACACCACCGTGACAATGTTTTGCAAGCGCTTGTTGTAATTTTGTTTATTGTGGTTATAATGAATTGCCTTGTATGTAATACTGTATGTTAATAAATAAATAAATAAAATATAAAAAAGTATAATATCTATAGTTAAGTAGTTGCCCTACACTCGCAACATGTATCAACATGTATAAATTCTTCAATCCATCAAGGATAAAGGAGCTAGTCAAAAGTCTTCACTGCCAGGTTTTTTCACTTGGCTCATGTCTCCCATGAGGCTATTCACCCTGCCCAATAAGGTGAGGGTGTAAAAAGCCCCGTGAACCTGACCGCAGGACCAGGCCTGCAGGAATGAGGGCACGTTGCTCTGTGGACTTTGCTTTATCAGGAGCGCTCCTTATAGGGAAACCAGCTACGTTTATTTGTAGTGTGATGTGAGGTTTAGTCACGTATTATGGGGGTTTTGTAAGAAAAAGAAGTTATAAACTAGTGTTCACTTGTTGTGCTACAGTGAGCATTCAAATTGACGAGAAACTCAAATATCTTATAGCATTCTATATTTTTACAATATAAATAATTTTGAGTAACCCTATAAAATAGTTATGTGTGTATCTGAGAAGTTGTGGGTTCCATCCCCATAAAACAAATTCCAATTTTTCAAAAGTAATACCAATTCTTGAACTCTAGCTAACTTTTTAAAAAGAGACGTGTAGATATGTATAGGCAGGTCCCTCTAGATCTAGACTGGCGGCCTCAACGTGCTCCATGCCTTGGCTCTATATCGGGCTCTCCCGTATAAGGCGCCGAAAGAACGGATTACGTATGGAGGGACAAGGAAGGATTGGCGTGTAATCGGGACCTCGCATCGTAACTCGAGCACTGTTTATAAAACTGCTGTAATTTCCTAATGTAGCTCCCTATCCAATGCTACAAAGTACCTATTGTAGGTTTTTAGGGTTCCGCAGTGGAGGAATCCTTATCTTTTAGCTCGTTCTTATCTTGCCACTAATGCGCCGTCTAAATAACTCTGTCAGTTTGCATTATAATGGTAATCGTAACTACGTAACATTATACAATAAGCGTGCCCGATACGGTTTTGACGAATTATTTTAACATCTCCATTTTGTGGGCGAAAGTAAAGTGGCTTTAAGTATTTGTGAAAATTAATATAATCTATCCCGAGCCCGCTGGCAACAAAATAACGTGTTTTTCTGAAAGGTGAATTTGTGTGGGCTGTATTATACAGACAATCAGCTTTGCATATTGTTTACGGGTCGCAGACGTTCACTAGGGCAAAGAGGATTCGACCTGGATCACATTGGACCACTTTACATAGAACTCGAATACTAGCTTATTATAATTACAGACCTTTTTCTAAATTAGACGCTCTTGAATTCAAAACGAGTATCAATGTTGAGTAAATTGAAATCTTTATAAGCAATTCGATCGTTAAGTTTGGAATCAGATGGAAGACTTTTAGAACCAAAATATAAACTTTATTAGGCACTTTCATTAAAATGTTTATACGTTACGTTGTTGGAATTAAATTCTAAGTTAGTTCTTAATCTTTATTTATGGCAGCAAAGTGAACCTTAATAATGTTATTTATTTATTTTATTTGCTTGCGAGGGATATGCTCTTGATATTGACTCTACTCTAGGCCAGTGGTGATGGTGACTGACATAGAGTCGAATATGGAGCGAGCTCACTTAAAGAAGACACTGCCATTCCCAAACTTTGGCGTCAAGGGAGTGGTGCCAAGCTTTGCAGATCCTTACAAAACTTACCACAACTTAAATAGGATCGTTCAATCGGACTTATCCATAGGTATGGTTAAAGCTGTTGTTCGTTAAGAGGTTAGCAACTATCCCAAAAGTAAAAGATTTTTTCTACGATTTATCACAAAATTTGACTACTCACGTAATTAAACTTTTATTAATGCTAAACCTTCTAATAATTTAATGAATTTAATAAATATTTTTCATAGACGCTAAGCAGTTCTAATGCAAGCGAAATGCCGTTAAATTATCGTTAATGTTTTGCAATATCGTGTTGTGGTTTAGCAATATTTGCAGTTAACCGTGCGACGTTTACGATATTCATATTTTGAATACTGCTGAGAGTAACCTATTAAAAGCTTAGCCTTATTTTACATATTTAAACAAGTTATACTCAAACAAAAGTATTCAAATCTCTGGGATGCAAATTATTTTACGCATTAAGGTACGCCCAAAACATGAACAGCGCTAAATTAATGTACCCAGAAGACCTGAACAATGGAATATTTACCTGCACCTACAACGAACTTGCTCGCTTGCTTATAAAATTATAATTTTTATCACCTACTAGGTCTACAAAGGGTAAAATTTATAACACAAATATCAGTGTTATAATACAAGTCAACTTGTGTTTAATGACTGTTTATACTATTTTATTTTAGAAATAATGGAGGTGTATCATATCTTATATCCAAGTAGAATATTTTAAGTAGCTAAGTGCCAGAGGTTCAGGTGAGGACTATTTGAATAAATTGAGCACGAATTTTACTAACACCGTAATTATCTAAAAAGCTCTCGAGCTGTAATAAACTTTATATCAAGATTAACGTTTCTATAGCCTTACAAATCTGTGGATTTATTTCGTTCAGCAGGAGAGCTTTCGCAATCAGTGTTAAAAGTTTAAATTTCGTCTAGACTACTCCACGCGATCAAGAAGTCAATTAATAAATTAAAAGTTAAGTAGGTGCAACAACTTTACTTGCCTAAGTTTAGGTTGACTTAACTACAAGTCAAAAGATTTTCTTTGTGGCTTAAGTTTTAAAGCTAACAAAAATTAAACCCTTCTGTAGCATGACTGTCTACCAAGTATTGTTAAATTAAAACTTGTTTAAATGAATTGGTTTAGTAATGTGTGGCAAGTGCATTGTCCTAGTGAGGACGAGAGGTCATGTCATGATCATGACCGTAGAACGGTGGTTTTCCTGTTTTGTTTTTAATTAGTGCAACTGAAGTGCATTTGCAGGAAGGATCGTTCTGAAAATCCTACGTCAATACACGATGGAAACCACCAGGGTGATCAACTTTTAATATGACACTCACTCACGTGGTTTAAATTAAATTTCCAAATTCAAGAAAATAATAATATATATGTATGTTTATATGAATGTGGAAAATAAATGTGTTTGTATTTGTATTTGTATATGTACTTTGACTTTGAACTACAACGTGTAAGTCTCAACTATTTATATCGATACGTATTTAGGTTCAATAATGTAACATTTTACCCCATCACCACTCGGACGCAATTTCGCTTAATTTCGTGTGTCACTGATCAATTTGAATTTCAAATCCGCGCTATTGTCCATCCGGCCAAAATATGAGTGAGATTAGTGTGACGTGCCCGGCTGACGCAGTGACGCGCGACAGCGCTGCAGCATTATGGTAATGAATAATATTACGATTTTACATTTTATAATTACGTCGGAGTAGGTATATTACGAAGTCACTCTATCATTTTTGATTCGAATCATAAAACTACTCGATTGCAAAATAATATAGATCGATAGAGAATATTTTATGATTCTTCATTTAAACATGTAGGCTCCAGAAAGTGTCTTTGTTTGTTTCTTAGAAAAAAATGCAGTTTTCAGATCTCATTCACCTCTCTAAATGCCCGATATTTCTCAAGCATAAATTATACTACTTACGTAACGTAACCTTTTCCGTTACTCCCTTTCCGTTAGGCTTTACTATCCACCATCGTTACTTTTCCTGGTTTTGGAAGCGTAAAAGGAAATCAGCCAACAATATTACAGTTACTTTTAAAATCTTTTTTTTTAGCCAAACAAAATGTGCAAACCAACTAAACTTCCCTAATACATTTAGTAAACAATCATAAATGTGAGATGTGTACTCTTATACCGTTCTCTGACCCGTACGTGATTGAAGTTGCAAAAAAAGTATAATTTACTTTTGCCATTGTGTTCGCTTCAGTCCACTGGGACATTCTCAGAAGCCAGTATTTACTGAACTGGCCAGAAAATACCCTTCGCTCGTAATGACTGGTTATTGGACACGGATATGACATCCCCCAGTTTATGGCGATTTAACGTTACTTTATATTGGTGTAATGACTCTGATTGAACGCCCAATTGCCTCCCAAACGGTTGTCAGTTTGCATCCAAAATGATAATTTTATTAATGATCTTTATTGCCGTATGACTGATGATGAATGCGTATAAAATTTGAAATTAATTTAAAACAAAAATTGACCCTGATTGAAATGTTTTATGTACTTCTGAGATAAGTCACATCAATGGCTGTGGCATGACCACGGTAATTCAACATGAACACGGCTTTCAGTGATCTATAAAATGACTGTGAGAAGATGATCTGATAATTATGATGATATGATCAAGTTTTGGAACGCTCTGCCGGTTCAAATTAAATGGTCTCCATATCAGGCGATTTTTAAGGAGCGAGTTAAGGAACACTTTCTTGAACTTCCTTAGTATTATACTTGTACTAATTTCTTTCTATATCAGTTGTGTATCTGTCACTCCTTTCTATTTATCTGAGTTATTTATTTATTTCCTTTCCTCCATAATGTATGTATTCGTTTATTATATGGTATATAGTAGTTAATTATTTAATATAATAATTTATGTAATTTATGTACATTATGTGTGTATTTTATGTAGTCTTATCTATGTTCGTTAGTTTTTAGTAAGATGCACTATCCCGCAATGTCTACATTTAATTTCATCTACCCAAGGGTTGCCTGGTACAAATTGCTATCGTAGCAATAAGGCCGCCTTTATTGTACTCTTGTTTTCATTTGATCACATTTCCTGTTGTTTGTTTTTCTGTGCAATAAAGAATAATAAATCTATCTATCTACCAGCAACGTGATCAACGAAAAGTTACGTCGCGTTTTGTGTAACGAGAAATGACAGTCTGTCATTTCATTAAAAGATAATTCTATCGTCGTACGTCCCGAACCTTTCGATAGAATCGTTACGATTAATTATTAAATATAGTGATTCTCTCTAGGTGCAAGCAAGTGGCTCTATTGTTGTACTGGCGAAAGCTTTTAGCTGAGCTAACAAGTCCTCCCACGCGTTTGCTTACTGTTTATTTTCGTCATCGGTGCGCGGACAGATGTTCGTAACATTGCTCGATGACCTACAAACCGTCATTAGCGGGCCTTTTCAAAAACTTACTAGCAGTTGAGTCATCGTGATCTAAGCGCACTTTGCTTTCTCAAGCGTTTGTCTTTTAATATCACTCAGTTTATTTTTCTTTATCAGAAATTCTGATACAAATGACTATGGTAGGTATTGCTTAGCTAACTTAGATCTATCATTAATCTTCTTTTTTATATATTTTTTTTATTTGAGCAAATAGCGTTTCTAAATCATCTAAATTTTATTTAGCTATGAATAAATTTAGAGCGTTTTATCATTACAAGCGAATCATTAATACCAATAGCGCGTGAGGGAGTAACGCTGTGGTGACGCGTGGAGTGACAGTCGATGTCATCGGGGTGCAGCGATGCATGACCCCCCTTAAACCCCCTGACCCCCCCGCGTTGATTAGCCGGCGATGACAGCGCGCGGTAATGACGCCGGCGCCGCGGACAATAATGACGCGACGTGCATGGAAATGATTCCCAATTCTAATTATAGGGAGCAATGTAATGGAAATTGATGGAGTGGTTTGCGTGGCCACTTTGTTATTAAAGAGAAATAAAGGTAACACTGTTGCTGGTAAATCAAATTATTTCAATAAACCATTTAAAACGACATGCGTTTTTGTAGCTGATGGATGATACCTACCTACAGATACATGACATATTAATTTACATATTTAGTACATTTTAATTTTTCCAATAAACCATTTCTTTATTTCTCAAGTATCTGACTTTAGCACGGTAAGTATAATTTAGCACCAGCACTTGCCCTGTTTAAGACAAGGATCGTAATCAGTTGGAACTAGCTCAGGCTAATGGGGGGTTGTCAATTAATTAGCTCCTGAATGCGTCTCTGTCACGACACCGTCGTTTACTTGCGTCTGAGTGTTCTGGTGTCCTAGTTCGCTAAACGGGACAAAGGTGTAGTAAATCAAATTGGTATAATAATTATTCGTTTGGTTCACAAGAGTGTTTTTATTGCTTTCTACCTGTGGTAGGTGTGCGGGATTAATTTGATTGTATTCTATTTATCACACAGTTTACGTATTACTTTCTTGTAACACCTTGTATACCTATTTATATTATATAGAAAATCATTATGATGGTCTTTGGGACTATTCTGAAACCCATGACGTCAATTGCCGTCCCTTAATTAGGAGTTACTTTAGTACAGAAGATTCCTAAAAACTCAATTCAAAATTATATTGAATATTTGACACGGCTTACTTGTTTAAATATTCAATATGAATAACACTTGTTTATCGTTTAATCAATTCAAAATTATCAGTTTAATTCTTAAAAATCCCATGTCAGGTTTTTGTTAATAAAGAGTACCTAATATAAAACTTGTGCTAGATTTTATTTATTCTCGCGACGTCATACATCGGCGCCAGTCTGAAGTGTTGGTTTCTCTGATAACATCGACGATTAGCACGGAACTAATTGGGAAAATACACGCCAATTCATACTTTACAAGTATAAATTAGGTTATTTACAACCTGTAATTCCAGCTAATAAATAAACTATTAAATAAGTAAGTCACTGTAATCGCTGTACTTGATACCATTTCACTACTTTATCAAATCGAATACTATATTTAAAAAATTCTGACATTTGAAAGAAGTAAGAAATTTTCTATTGAACCGAGATGAAAGCTCTACTTTTAATTTTGCCATTAGGCAAATATCGACTACGTGTGTGGTATAATAAAATGAATAAAATGTAGGTACAGTAATTTATCTAACAATTAATTTGTTTGAGATAGGTTTAATAAACGACTCTACCAACTCTTCAAAATAATTATTAGTTTGTTATTTCTGTATATGAGTAATTTCATTCGTCTGCGATATTCATATAAGTGATACTTTTTATTGCATGACTTACATAGAACTGTAATTTATAATAAAAAGGCTATCAGTATGAGTATTAATTCTAATTAATGACTTGTTAATAACCCATATTATTAATCAAATTTGAGTAAATTATGTGCATATTGGAGACGATTGTTTAAAATATTCTTGTATATTGTAATTGCCCCATTAAAATAACATTTTCTACAGTAATATTCTATTTTAATTATTGCTCATTTTTTCGCGTCAACAATTCTTTTACAACTGAAGCTAATAGGGCGGAAGAACTCGATGGGCAGTAAATCTCTCGATCATTGACTATCGCCGATCGGCGTTAACCTAATTGTGGGTATTTGCATTTTATGGATATGGATAGCATCGCCTATCCAGGACAGTGGGCAGTTTGCAGAGCGGGTCTTTAGGGCAGCGGCGGCGACGCCCTGAGGGCTGACACTTTAGATTTATAGTGTGACTTGCACTATTAAAGTCTCGTAGAATATATTTAAAATCTAGGTTGTCTAGTCTAGTTTATACGTAATTACGTAAATTTTATTTTATCGGTGGGCAGTTATATTATAGTTTAGTTTATGTGGCTCGTATTTCATTCACGGTTACAAATTACTAAATAAGCAGTACTATAGGTAGAAGATAATAAAATAATTATGAAATACCGTTATGCAATGTGAATATACTTTTTATTTTTGGGTAGTATTTAACGGGTACTTACTACGATTTTATTTATTTAGTTGAGCTTGAAGATAACTACTTAGTTAACGTAGTTAGTTAATGTAGGTAACCTAGAATCAAATCAACGGAATTAGAATCTGAATGCGGCACAATTTACCGGAAACTGTTCCTCCTGAAACTCACTTTACTCTGACTCTGCCTGCAGGTATGTAAATTAATTCTGATTTGTGTAGGGTTACTACTATCCGCGCCAAACGTTCTGTTCTTGTTGTGAATCTTGACATCGGTAGCAGATAGGCATCGCAAAAGACATGACTTTTAAGTATTTAAAAGTAATACAAGTAAGTGCACCGTTTCAATTAGTAGTTATTTTTTTTATTGAATGGGGGTAATGCTTCATTGTTTCTGTTGTTTAAATCAAACAAAAAAGTGACACTACTTTATGCACTACCATTCAGTTGATATTGATAAGTAACAAAACGAAAAGCAAAATGTTGTGCGTCTTAAAGCGAGGTCATATAAATGTAATAAATAATGAATTCCATCAGTTTTACGCCGTGAAGGGTGGAATTAATAAGTATGACAAAACTCAACCTGACCGGTACGAAATTTTGATTTTAAAAGGGCAGGTACTGAATAAACACCGAAGTATGAAGCCCTGTTTACGTGAAAGGAGTGAATAATAGAAGCAGATTGCTTAACGGACTCTTTATTATGACACGGCGAAGTTGGGGCATCCTGCGCAAACAAACTTATGCTCACGCCGGAGGGCCTTCCAGATTCGGCAGTATAATTTCGTGATAATTGGCTAAGGGCTAAGGGCGGGTTGAATGAGGGTGCGTGATGTTAGGGCACACTTATGGTTTCGTATGATGGTGCTAGTTACACGTGACTATAAATCGAATGTGATTGTTTTGGTCTTCATTGTTTTGGAAGTTTCGTCCAATATGATATGTATCAATTTAGAACGAGGTATACGGGTATAGTCTGGTCACTTCTGTAATAGTGAGTTTTTGAGGACAACTTTATTTCTGAGTTGAATTTAGTTTAGTTATTCACGATCAGCATCTTTTATAAAAATGTTTTATTTAATTTTTTTTCATTAGAGACCCAAGAGCTTTGTATCCAATTTGTCTTTACATCTATTTAAACATCTCTTTGTGGGAGTCCAGAACCTCATTAAAACGATTGTAGTCCTGTGTAATTAAAAGAAGCGGATGTTTGGTCGCCAGATACAGTTTGCTCGGGATGAATGGAATCCGTTCAATGTAGACCACGATTTAATATTCTTTTGACTAAATTGGGTGGCATTTTGGTATTGTCGAGTTATTTATGAGCGCGGATTGTCTCAATGACATTTGGTATCAAATTCTATTTTGCACTCTTCCGCCGGTAACCTGTGCTTTGCGATACGTCGCTATGGCAGACAAAAAAATCGTAAAATCAGTTCTATTCCTAATTTGAAAAACTGACAGAACTTGTTTAGGTAGCGGACTTGTTTATCAATTTAATGAAATTTATTTTCATTGAATGAAATAAGTAAATAACGATTCCCTTTCTTCTTTTTCAGAGAAGTTACCTGGAGAGGTTCGGCTACCTGAACAAAGACAGCCTGAAAGTGGCCAATCTAGTCATGGGGGAGGGCGAGTACGAGGACGAGCTCAGAATTGCAGTGAAAACGTTACAAGTAAGTCTGTTCATAACGATAAATAAATAAAAAGAAGCAAGAAAGAAAGAAAGACAGAAAATACATTTGTTTTAGACACAAAACAGGTTACAATTTGTTACATAATATAAACAAGAAATCTTACATAAAAAAATTATGACTAAAATGGTCTTCAATCAGCTTATGCTACAATCATCACTACAAGCTAATTGTAGCGCTGGTCTTCTGTGAAGCCAAGACATAACGTATATCTTACTACTTAGGTAAAATGTGTTTGTACAGTTATTAAAGAAGAAACATAAAATTCAAAATATTATCAACTAAACTACATACTTGTTAGGTAGGTATTATTATAAATTATAAAATTATTATATGTATAGATTAATTCAAGATAAAAAATTAAAGCTCGCAACCTTAGAAACATGTGTAGGTAATAGTAGGCTAAATTATCTTAGTGATTTATTTCCCAGAAAAAAATCTTTTTGGAAAAAAACATTTAGTACCAAAAAAAAAACGCAAGAACTAAGAAAGCTTGTTCATTTTCCAGGAATACGGCGGTATAACTTGTTTAAATATGTAAAATAAGGCTAAGCTTTTAATAGGTTACTCTCAGCAGTATTCAAAATATGAATATCGTAAACGTCGCACGGTTAACTGCAAATATTGCTAAACCACAACACGATATTGCAAAACATTAACGATAATTTAACGGCATTTCGCTTGCATTAGAACTGCTTAGCGTCTATGAAAAATATTTATTAAATTCATAAATTATTAGAAGGTTTAGCATTAATAAAAGTTTAATTACGTGAGTAGTCAAATTTTGTGATAAATCGTAGAAAAAATCTTTTACTTTTGGGATAGTTGCTAACCTCTTAACGAACAACAGCTTTAACCATACCTATGGATAAGTCCGATTGAACGATCCTATTTAAGTTGTGGTAAGTTTTGTAAGGATCTGCAAAGCTTGGCACCACTCCCTTGACGCCAAAGTTTGGGAATGGCAGTGTCTTCTTTAAGTGAGCTCGCTCCATATTCGACTCTATGTCAGTCACCATCACCACTGGCCTAGAGTAGAGTCAATATCAAGAGCATATCCCTCGCAAGCAAATAAAATAAATAAATAACATTATTAAGGTTCACTTTGCTGCCATAAATAAAGATTAAGAACTAACTTAGAATTTAATTCCAACAACGTAACGTAACTCCTAATTAAGGGACGGCAATTGACGTCATGGGTTTCAGAATAGTCCCAAAGACCATCATAATGATTTTCTATATAATATAAATAGGTATACAAGGTGTTACAAGAAAGTAATACGTAAACTGTGTGATAAATAGAATACAATCAAATTAATCCCGCACACCTACCACAGGTAGAAAGCAATAAAAACACTCTTGTGAACCAAACGAATAATTATTATACCAATTTGATTTACTACACCTTTGTCCCGTTTAGCGAACTAGGACACCAGAACACTCAGACGCAAGTAAACGACGGTGTCGTGACAGAGACGCATTCAGGAGCTAATTAATTGACAACCCCCCATTAGCCTGAGCTAGTTCCAACTGATTACGATCCTTGTCTTAAACAGGGCAAGTGCTGGTGCTAAATTATACTTACCGTGCTAAAGTCAGATACTTGAGAAATAAAGAAATGGTTTATTGGAAAAATTAAAATGTACTAAATATGTAAATTAATATGTCATGTATCTGTAGGTAGGTATCATCCATCAGCTACAAAAACGCATGTCGTTTTAAATGGTTTATTGAAATAATTTGATTTACCAGCAACAGTGTTACCTTTATTTCTCTTTAATAACAAAGTGGCCACGCAAACCACTCCATCAATTTCCATTACATTGCTCCCTATAATTAGAATTGGGAATCATTTCCATGCACGTCGCGTCATTATTGTCCGCGGCGCCGGCGTCATTACCGCGCGCTGTCATCGCCGGCTAATCAACGCGGGGGGGTCAGGGGGTTTAAGGGGGGTCATGCATCGCTGCACCCCGATGACATCGACTGTCACTCCACGCGTCACCACAGCGTTACTCCCTCACGCGCTATTGGTATTAATGATTCGCTTGTAATGATAAAACGCTCTAAATTTATTCATAGCTAAATAAAATTTAGATGATTTAGAAACGCTATTTGCTCAAATAAAAAAAATATATAAAAAAGAAGATTAATGATAGATCTAAGTTAGCTAAGCAATACCTACCATAGTCATTTGTATCAGAATTTCTGATAAAGAAAAATAAACTGAGTGATATTAAAAGACAAACGCTTGAGAAAGCAAAGTGCGCTTAGATCACGATGACTCAACTGCTAGTAAGTTTTTGAAAAGGCCCGCTAATGACGGTTTGTAGGTCATCGAGCAATGTTACGAACATCTGTCCGCGCACCGATGACGAAAATAAACAGTAAGCAAACGCGTGGGAGGACTTGTTAGCTCAGCTAAAAGCTTTCGCCAGTACAACAATAGAGCCACTTGCTTGCACCTAGAGAGAATCACTATATTTAATAATTAATCGTAACGATTCTATCGAAAGGTTCGGGACGTACGACGATAGAATTATCTTTTAATGAAATGACAGACTGTCATTTCTCGTTACACAAAACGCGACGTAACTTTTCGTTGATCACGTTGCTGGTAGATAGATAGATTTATTATTCTTTATTGCACAGAA
>JARACY010001218.1:0-63706 GCA_029255725.1 Scrobipalpa atriplicella | reverse complement strand
TGCTCGGATTACTTAGCAAACAAGCCCCCTATTTGTCCTAAAAAATGTAAAATTGGCGCTTGTGAGTGCAAAAAAGGATATGTGCGTGATGACAAAACAGGAAAATGATTTTCCTAAAACTGGGCTTCTTAATGTGAACGAATTCAAAATATTACTTACGCCATAGCTCATTATTGTTTCATCAGAATCGTACTACTTATGTGTGAAAAACTGCATAACTCATATAATTAAAATAAATGAGCTATTTGTACTTACGAGGACATTGGTCTTTTGGTACACATTTTCCTTGCTTGTTTCTGTAGTGGCCGTCTTTGCATCGACATCTGGGCTTACAATCTGAGCTGCCCGGTTTAGGAGGTGCGGGACATTTGTGTACACGCCCATCAGGACATGTTTCCGGAGGACAAGTTGCTGGACATAAGTCGTAGATTTCGTTCTTAGGGCACTTCGGAACTGAAACAAATCATAATAAAATTGTACATTTGAGATACAAGTACATAGGTATAATGTGGTTTGGAAAAGGTCAGCACAAAAAATAGCTCAGAAGTGGTGACTGTTATCTATGTAACATCCAGAAATTTTCTTTTAATGAAGAGAAAAAGAAAATAAACACTTACCAGGACAGTCTTTGGGAAGAATGCATTTTCCTGTTTTGTCATCACGCACATATCCTTTTTTGCACTCACAAGCGCCAATTTTACATTTTTTAGGACAAATAGGGGGCTTGTTTGCTAAGTAATCCGAGCAAGATCTACTGCATCCGCAACCAGGTTGGGCATTTGGATCTCCATTGCATGCTGTTAAAAAAGCAAATTCATACATTCAAGAGATCTCATTCTTACACATTATGAACTAACTAGATGTACACGAATATTTAGAATAAAACAACAAAAAATAACATATCTCGCCATAAAACTCTGACCGGAATAACAGAAGAAACATCAGGCCCGCTCCTGACACATATCAGAAAATGATTTTCCTAAAACTGGGCTTCTTAATGTGAACGAATTCAAAATATTACTTACGCCATAGCTCATTATTGTTTCATCAGAATCGTACTACTTATGTGTGAAAAACTGCATAACTCATATAATTAAAATAAATGAGCTATTTGTACTTACGAGGACATTGGTCTTTTGGTACACATTTTCCTTGCTTGTTTCTGTAGTGGCCGTCTTTGCATCGACATCTGGGCTTACAATCTGAGCTGCCCGGTTTAGGAGGTGCGGGACATTTGTGTACACGCCCATCAGGACATGTTTCCGGAGGACAAGTTGCTGGACATAAGTCGTAGATTTCGTTCTTAGGGCACTTCGGAACTGAAACAAATCATAATAAAATTGTACATTTGAGATACAAGTACATAGGTATAATGTGGTTTGGAAAAGGTCAGCACAAAAAATAGCTCAGAAGTGGTGACTGTTATCTATGTAACATCCAGAAATTTTCTTTTAATGAAGAGAAAAAGAAAATAAACACTTACCAGGACAGTCTTTGGGAAGAATGCATTTTCCTGTTTTGTCATCACGCACATATCCTTTTTTGCACTCACAAGCGCCAATTTTACATTTTTTAGGACAAATAGGGGGCTTGTTTGCTAAGTAATCCGAGCAAGATCTACTGCATCCGCAACCAGGTTGGGCATTTGGATCTCCATTGCATGCTGTTAAAAAAGCAAATTCATACATTTAAGAGATCTCATTCTTACACATTATGAACTAACTAGATGAACTCTAATATTTAGAATAAATCAACGGAAAATAACATTTCTTGCCATAAAACTCTGACCGGAATAACAGAAGAAACATCAGGCCCGCTCCTGACACATATCAGAAAATGATTTTCCTAAAACTGGGCTTCTTAATGTGAACGAATTCAAAATATTACTTACGCCATAGTTCATTATTGTTTCATCAGAATCGTACAACTTATGTGTAAAAACTGCATAACTCATATAATTAAAATAAATGAGCTATTTGTACTTACGAGGACATTGGTCTTTTGGTACACATTTTCCTTGCTTGTTTCTGTAGTGGCCGTCTTTGCATCGACATCTGGGCTTACAATCTGAGCTGCCCGGTTTAGGAGGTGCGGGACATTTGTGTACACGCCCATCAGGACATGTTTCCGGAGGACAAGTTGCTGGACATAAGTCGTAGATTTCGTTCTTAGGGCACTTCGGAACTGAAACAAATCATAATAAAATTGTACATTTGAGATACAAGTACATAGGTATAATGTGGTTTGGAAAAGGTCAGCACAAAAAATAGCTCAGAAGTGGTGACTGTTATCTATGTAACATCCAGAAATTTTCTTTTAATGAAGAGAAAAAGAAAATAAACACTTACCAGGACAGTCTTTGGGAAGAATGCATTTTCCTGTTTTGTCATCACGCACATATCCTTTTTTGCACTCACAAGCGCCAATTTTACATTTTTTAGGACAAATAGGGGGCTTGTTTGCTAAGTAATCCGAGCAAGATCTACTGCATCCGCAACCAGGTTGGGCATTTGGATCTCCATTGCATGCTGTTAAAAAAGCAAATTCATACATTTAAGAGATCTCATTCTTACACATTATGAACTAACTAGATGAACTCTAATATTTAGAATAAAACAACGGAAAATAACATTTCTTGCCATAAAACTCTGACCAGAATAACAGAAGAAACATCAGGCCCGCTCCTGACACATATCAGAAAATGATTTTCCTAAAACTGGGCTTCTTAATGTGAACGAATTCAAAATATTACTTACGCCATAGTTCATTATTGTTTCATCAGAATCGTACTACTTATGTGTGAAAAACTGCATAACTCATATAATTAAAATAAATGAGCTATTTGTACTTACGAGGACATTGGTCTTTTGGTACACATTTTCCTTGCTTGTTTCTGTAGTGGCCGTCTTTGCATCGACATCTGGGCTTACAATCTGAGCTGCCCGGTTTAGGAGGTGCGGGACATTTGTGTACACGCCCATCAGGACATGTTTCCGGAGGACAAGTTGCTGGACATAAGTCGTAGATTTCGTTCTTAGGGCACTTCGGAACTGAAACAAATCATAATAAAATTGTACATTTGAGATACAAGTACATAGGTATAATGTGGTTTGGAAAAGGTCAGCACAAAAAATAGCTCAGAAGTGGTGACTGTTATCTATGTAACATCCAGAAATTTTCTTTTAATGAAGAGAAAAAGAAAATAAACACTTACCAGGACAGTCTTTGGGAAGAATGCATTTTCCTGTTTTGTCATCACGCACATATCCTTTTTTGCACTCACAAGCGCCAATTTTACATTTTTTAGGACAAATAGGGGGCTTGTTTGCTAAGTAATCCGAGCAAGATCTACTGCATCCGCAACCAGGTTGGGCATTTGGATCTCCATTGCATGCTGTTAAAAAAGCAAATTCATACATTCAAGAGATCTCATTCTTACACATTATGAACTAACTAGATGTACACGAATATTTAGAATAAAACAACAAAAAATAACATATCTCGCCATAAAACTCTGACCGGAATAACAGAAGAAACATCAGGCCCGCTCCTGACACATATCAGAAAATGATTTTCCTAAAACTGGGCTTCTTATTGTGAACGAATTCAAATAGAAGTGGGAATTGTCGTTCACCTAAGGGAGCGAGATCGATTCGAATCTTTGGGACTACTGAACTAAATCAGTCATTTAGTTCAGTAGTCCCATTTAGTTCAGTACTCAATTATGACCGTAAAGCTTGTAAGCTTGCGGCTCGTTCGTTAGCGTTTTAGTTCATTTAGTTCAGTGGTAAACTTAGTTCTATATTTCGACTACTTAGTTCACAGCTCGGTGCTTTGAGTTATAGGTAAAGACAGAAACAAATAGAATAAAAACACTCGAAATTGGTGAAACTATCGTGACCATGGACCACAAAACAATATCTAATTTATCAATTATTCCCGCCAAAATCTTCACATTCGTCAGAAGTTCTGGACTACCCATTCATTCATTAAGAATTGAACTTAATTTTCATTAACAGATCGTTCAATTTGCTTCGATAATGAATGAATGAATCTTTGTCAATCAAACTCCGAAAAGCTAGCGCTCTCACTCTCTCATACTATTACCATGTATTGCTGTTTCTTTCGTTGTTGCGAGCTAGGCGCGCAGCTTTCTTTTTTTAAATATTTTATAGCCTGGATGCGAGTCTTTTAAGCCAAGGCGCGCGGCTTTGTGAGCCGGGGGTGCGTTCGTGCGGTTATCCTAGACGGAGAAACTAATGACATTTTAGCAAAACTCTTTGGCCATTATCACACTGCACCGCACACCGCGGCGTAGCGCGGAGCGGTATCGTTCTTTGTAAGTACATCGGTTTGTATGAAAATCACGCGGGGTATGGCACACTGGCTCGCCTACGCGCGGAGCGGCGCGTAGTGAAAACAATGGAACCATAGACAATCACGCGCTACGCCGCGTAGCGCGGAGCCCAATGTGAACACCGCCTTTGTAATAAGGTCGAGATCGAGAATGGCGCGGCAACCTAACCAAAGACAATCTTGCTATCTGCTATGCTAAGCGAGAACGCGCCCCGGGAGTGGTCGAGATCGAGATCGAGATTCGAGAACTAAATGAGTTGATGAACTGAAAAAAGAGCTGTTTTTTTTTTGGTGCAAATCAAATCAATCTTTCTTTAAACGACCAGATTCCGAAAAGCTAACGCTCTCACTCACCCCTACTATTACCATATATTGCTGTTTCTTTCGTTGTTGCACTGAGCTGAGTGGTCGGCTCTTTGAGCCGAAGGCCGAGAGTCTCGAAGAACTAAATGAGCCGATGAACTAATGAAAGAAGTGGTGAACTAAGGAGCCGATTCAATTTATGAGAGGAGTTAGTTCATTTAATTCAGTCGCTCACGAGTTACCCACGACTAAATTCAAAGTATTACTTACGCCATAGTTCATTATTGTTTCATCAGAATCGTACTACTTATGTGTGAAAAACTGCATAACTCATATAATTAAAATAAATGAGCTATTTGTACTTACGAGGACATTGGTCTTTTGGTACACATTTTCCTTGCTTGTTTCTGTAGTGGCCGTCTTTGCATCGACATCTGGGCTTACAATCTGAGCTTCCCGGTTTAGGAGGTGCGGGACATTTGTGTACACGCCCATCAGGACATGTTTCCGGAGGACAAGTTGCTGGACATAAGTCGTAGATTTCGTTCTTAGGGCACTTCGGAACTGAAACAAATCATAATAAAATTGTACATTTGAGATACAAGTACATAGGTATAATGTGGTTTGGAAAAGGTCAGCACAAAAAATAGCTCAGAAGTGGTGACTGTTATCTATGTAACATCCAGAAATTTTCTTTTAATGAAGAGAAAAAGAAAATAAACACTTACCAGGACAGTCTTTGGGAAGAATGCATTTTCCTGTTTTGTCATCACGCACATATCCTTTTTTGCACTCACAAGCGCCAATTTTACATTTTTTAGGACAAATAGGGGGCTTGTTTGCTAAGTAATCCGAGCAAGATCTACTGCATCCGCAACCAGGTTGGGCATTTGGATCTCCATTGCATGCTGTTAAAAAAGCAAATTCATACATTCAAGAGATCTCATTCTTACACATTATGAACTAACTAGATGTACACGAATATTTAGAATAAAACAACAAAAAATAACATATCTCGCCATAAAACTCTGACCGGATAACAGAAGAAACATCAGGCCCGCTCCTGACACATATCAGAAAATGATTTTCCTAAAACTGGGCTTCTTAATGTGAACGAATTCAAAATATTACTTACGCCATAGTTCATTATTGTTTTATCAGAATCGTACTACTTATGTGTGAAAAACTGCATAACTCATATAATTAAAATAAATGAGCTATTTGTACTTACGAGGACATTGGTCTTTTGGTACACATTTTCCTTGCTTGTTTCTGTAGTGGCCGTCTTTGCATCGACATCTGGGCTTACAATCTGAGCTGCCCGGTTTAGGAGGTGCGGGACATTTGTGTACACGCCCATCAGGACATGTTTCCGGAGGACAAGTTGCTGGACATAAGTCGTAGATTTCGTTCTTAGGGCACTTCGGAACTGAAACAAATCATAATAAAATTGTACATTTGAGATACAAGTACATAGGTATAATGTGGTTTGGAAAAGGTCAGCACAAAAAATAGCTCAGAAGTGGTGACTGTTATCTATGTAACATCCAGAAATTTTCTTTTAATGAAGAGAAAAAGAAAATAAACACTTACCAGGACAGTCTTTGGGAAGAATGCATTTTCCTGTTTTGTCATCACGCACATATCCTTTTTTGCACTCACAAGCGCCAATTTTACATTTTTTAGGACAAATAGGGGGCTTGTTTGCTAAGTAATCCGAGCAAGATCTACTGCATCCGCAACCAGGTTGGGCATTTGGATCTCCATTGCATGCTGTTAAAAAAGCAAATTCATACATTCAAGAGATCTCATTCTTACACATTATGAACTAACTAGATGTACACGAATATTTAGAATAAAACAACAAAAAATAACATATCTCGCCATTAAACTCTGACCGGAATAACAGAAGAAACATTAGTCCCGCACCTGACTCATATCAGAAAATAATTTTCCTAAAACTGGGCTTCTTATTGTGAACGAATTGAAAATATTACTTACGCCAAGGTTCAATATTGTTTCATCAGAATCGTACTACATATGTGTGAAAAACTGCATAACTCAGAAATTTGTACTTACGAGGACATTGGTCTTTTGGTACACATTTTCCTTGCTTGTTTCTGTAGTGGCCGTCTTTGCATCGACATCTGGGCTTACAATCTGAGCTGCCCGGTTTAGGAGGTGCGGGACATTTGTGTACACGCCCATCAGGACATGTTTCCGGAGGACAAGTTGCTGGACATAAGTCGTAGATTTCATTCTTAGGGCACTTCGGAACTGAAACAAATCATAATAAAATTGTACATTTGAGATACAAGTACATAGGTATAATGTGGTTTGGAAAAGGTCAGCACAAAAAATAGCTCAGAAGTGGTGACTGTTATCTATGTAACATCCAGAAATTTTCTTTTAATAAAGAGAAAAAGAAAATAAACACTTACCAGGACAGTCTTTGGGAAGAATGCATTTTCCTGTTTTGTCATCACGCACATATCCTTTTTTGCACTCACAAGCGCCAATTTTACATTTTTTAGGACAAATAGGGGGCTTGTTTGCTAAGTAATCCGAGCAAGATCTACTGCATCCGCAACCAGGTTGGGCATTTGGATCTCCATTGCATGCTGTTAAAAAAGCAAATTCATACATTCAAGAGATCTCATTCTTACACATTATGAACTAACTAGATGTACACGAATATTTAGAATAAAACAACAAAAAATAACATATCTGCCATAAAACTCTGACCGGAATAACAGAAGAAACATTAGTCTAGCACCTGACTCATATCAGAAAATAATTTTCCTAAAACTGGGCTTCTTATTGTGAACGAATTGAAAATATTACTTACGCCATGGTTCAATATTGTTTCATCAGAATCGTACTACTTATGTGTGAAAAACTGCATAACTCAGATATTTAAATTAAATGAGCTATTTGTACTTACGAGGACATTGGTCTTTTGGTACACATTTTCCTTGCTTGTTTCTGTAGTGGCCGTCTTTGCATCGACATCTGGGCTTACAATCTGAGCTGCCCGGTTTAGGAGGTGCGGGACATTTGTGTACACGCCCATCAGGACATGTTTCCGGAGGACAAGTTGCTGGACATAAGTCGTAGATTTCGTTCTTAGGGCACTTCGGAACTGAAACAAATCATAATAAAATTGTACATTTGAGATACAAGTACATAGGTATAATGTGGTTTGGAAAAGGTCAGCACAAAAAATAGCTCAGAAGTGGTGATTGTTATCTATGTAACATCCAGAAATTTTCTTTTAATGAAGAGAAAAAGAAAATAAACACTTACCAGGACAATCTTTGGGAAGAATGCATTTTCCTGTTTTGTCATCACGCACATATCCTTTTTTGCACTCACAAGCGCCAATTTTACATTTTTTAGGACAAATAGGGGGCTTGTTTGCTAAGTAATCCGAGCAAGATCTACTGCATCCGCAACCAGGTTGGGCATTTGGATCTCCATTGCATGCTGTTAAAAAAGCAAATTCATACATTCAAGAGATCTCATTCTTACACATTATGAACTAACTAGATGTACACGAATATTTAGAATAAAACAACAAAAAATAACATATCTCGCCATAAAACTCTGACCGGAATAACAGAAGAAACATTAGTCCCGCACCTGACTCATATCAGAAAATAATTTTCCTAAAACTGGGCTTCTTATTGTGAACGAATTGAAAATATTACTTACGCCAAGGTTCAATATTGTTTCATCAGAATCGTACTACATATGTGTGAAAAACTGCATAACTCAGAAATTTGTACTTACGAGGACATTGGTCTTTTGGTACACATTTTCCTTGCTTGTTTCTGTAGTGGCCGTCTTTGCATCGACATCTGGGCTTACAATCTGAGCTGCCCGGTTTAGGAGGTGCGGGACATTTGTGTACACGCCCATCAGGACATGTTTCCGGAGGACAAGTTGCTGGACATAAGTCGTAGATTTCGTTCTTAGGGCACTTTGGAACTGAAAGAATTCATAAATGTACATTTAAGATACAAGTACATTGGTTTGGAAAAGGTCAGCACAAAATATAGCTCAGAAGTGGTGACTGTTATCTACGTTACATCTAGAAATTTTCTTTTAATGAAGAGAAAAAGAAAATAAATACTTACCAGGACAGTCTTTGGGAAGAATGCATTTTCCTGTTTTGTCATCCCGCACATATCCTTTTTTGCACTCACAAGCGCCAATTTTACATTTTTTAGGACAAATAGGGGGCTTGTTTGCTAAGTAATCCGAGCAAGATCTACTGCATCCGCAACCAGGTTGGGCATTTGGATCTCCATTGCATGCTGTTAAAAAAGCAAATTCATACATTTAAGAGATCTCATTCTTACACATTATGAACTAACTAGATGTACTCGAATATTTAGAATTAAAGAACGGAAAGTAACATTTCTTGCCATAAAACTCTGACCAGAATAACAGAAGAAACATAAGGCCCGCACCTGACCCATATCAGAAAATAATTTTCCTAAAACTGGGCTTCTTATTGTGAACGAATTCAAAATATTACTTACGCCATTGATCATCATTATTTCATCAGAATCGTTGTACGCATGTGTGCTAAACTGCATAACTCAGATTTTTAAATTAAATGTGCTATCTGTACTTACGAGGACATTGGTCTTTTGGTACACATTTTCCTTGCTTGTTTCTGTAGTGGTCATCCTTGCATCGACATCTGGGCTTACAATCTGAGCTGCCCGGTTTAGGAGGTGCAGGACATTTGTATACACGCCCATCAGGACATGTTTCCGGAGGACAAGTTGCTGGACATAAGTCGAAGATTTCGTTCTTAGGGCATTTTGGAACTGAAAGAATTCAGAAATGTACATTTGAGATACAAGTACATAATAGGTAGAATGTGTTATGGGAAAGTTCAGCACAAAAATGGTGACTTTTATCTAAGTTACATTTAGAAACTTTCTTTTAGTAAAAAGAAAAGAACACATAAGCACTTACCAGGACAGTCTTTGGGAAGAATGCATTTTCCTGTTTTGTTAACCCGTACATATCCTTCTTTGCAGTCACAAGCGCCTTTAATGCATATTTTTTTGCAGGTAGAAGGCTTGTTTGCGAAGTAATCGGCGCAAGTTCTAATGCAGCCGCAACCAGGTCGGGCATTTGGATCTCCATTGCAAGCTGCTGTTAAAAATATCATGATTTCAAGGGACCACTCATTCCAACACATTATTAACTAGATGTACTCGAATATCTAGAAATTATACAACGTAAAATAACATTTATTGCAATGAAACTCTGACCAGAATAACAGAAGACAAACATTACTTCGCAAACAAGCCTTCCACCTGCAAAAAAATATGCATTAAAGGCGCTTGTGACTGCAAAGAAGGATATGTGCGGGTTGACAAAACAGGAAAATGCATTCTTCCCAAAGACTGTCCTGGTAAGTGCTTCTTTTTAGTTACGACATTGTTCATCATTTAATCATCAGAATCGTACTACTCATGACAGAAAACTGCATAACTTAGCTGATAATTAAATTAAATGTGCTATCTGTACTTACTAGGACATTGGTCTTTTGGTACACATTTTCCGTGCTCGTTTCTGTAGTGGTCGTCTTTGCATCGACATCTGGGCTTACAATCTGAGCTGCCCGGTTTAGGAGGTGCGGGACATTTGTATACATGCCCATCAGGACATGTTTCCGGAGGACAAGTTGCTGGACATAAGTCGAAGATTTCGTTCTTAGGGCATTTTGGAACTGAAAGAATTCAGAAATGTACATTTGAGATATAAGTACATAATAGGTAGAATGTGTTATGGGAAAGTTCAGCACAAAAAACGGTGACTTCTATCTAAGTTACATCTAGAAACTTTGTTTTAGTAAAAAGAAAAGAACAGAAGCACTTACCAGGACAGTCTTTGGGAAGAATGCATTTTCCTGTTTTGTCAACCCGCACATATCCTTCTTTGCAGTCACAAGCGCCTTTAATGCATATTTTTTTGCAGGTGGAAGGCTTGTTTGCGAAGTAATCGGCGCAAGTTCTAATGCAGCCGCAACCAGGTCGGGCATTTGGATCTCCATTGCAAGCTGCTGTTAAAAATATCATGATTTCAAGAGACCACTCATTCAACACATTATTAACTAGATGTACTCGAAGATCTAGAAATTATGCAACGTAAAATAACATTTATTGTAATGAAACTCTGACCAGAATAACAGAAGAAACATTACGCCCGTACCTGACCCATACCAGAAAATAATTTTATTAAAACTTGGCTTCTTTTTGTGTATGAATTTAAAATGTGAACGAATTTAAAATATTACTTACGCCGTAGTTCATCATTATTTCATCAGAATCGTACAACTTTCGTGTGAAAAACTGCATAACTCAGATATTTAAATTAAATGAGCTATCTGTACTTACTAGGACATTGGTCTTTTGGTACACATTTTCCTTGCTTGTTTCTGTAGTGGTCGTCCTTGCATCGACATCTGGGCTTACAATCTGAGCTGCCCGGTTTAGGAGGTGCAGGACATTTGTGTACATGCCCATCAGGACATGTTTCCGGAGGACAAGTTGCTGGACATAAGTCGAATATTTCGTTCTTAGGGCATTTTGGAACTGAAAGAAATCAGAAATGTACATTTGAGATATAAGTACATAATAGGTAGAATGTTTTATGGGAAAGTTCAGCACAAAAATGGTGACTTTTATCTAAGTTACATCTAGAAACTTTCTATTAGTAAAAAGAAAAGAACATTATAAGCACTTACCAGGACAGTCTTTGGGAAGAATGCATTTTCCTGTTTTGTTAACCCGTACATATCCTTCTTTGCAGTCACAAGCGCCTTTAATGCATATTTTTTTGCAGGTGGAAGGCTTGTTTGCGAAGTAATCGGCGCAAGTTCTAATGCAGCCGCAACCAGGTCGGGCATTTGGATCTCCATTGCAAGCTGTTAAAATATCATGATTTCAAGAGACCACTCATTCCAACACATTATTAACAAGATGTACTCGAAGATCTAGAAATTATGCAACGGAAAATAACATTTATTGCAATGAAACTCTGACCAGAATTACAGAAGACAAACATTACGCCCGCATCTGACACATATCAGAAAATAATTTCTCCTAAAATTTTACTTCTTAGTGTGAACGAATTAAATATATTTTATTTGTTTACAATAAGAGGCCTCAATTAATGATGAACAATGTCGTAAATAATATTTTAGTTACGACATTGTTCATCATTTAATAATCAGAATCGTACTACTCATGACAGAAAACTGCATAACTCAGCTGATAATTAAATTAAATATGCTATCTGTACTCACTAGGACATTGGTCTTTTGGTACACATTTTCCGTGCTCGTTTCTGTAGTGGTCGTCTTTGCATCGACATCTGGGCTTACAATCTGAGCTGCCCGGTTTAGGAGGTGCGGGACATTTGTGTACATGCCCATCAGGACATGTTTCCGGAGGACAAGTTGCTGGACATAAGTCGAAGATTTCGTTCTTAGGGCATTTTGGAACTGAAAGAATTCAGAAATTTACATTTGAGATACAAGTACATTATAGGTAGAATTTGTTATGGGAAAGTTCAGCACAAAAAACGGTGACTTCTATCTAAGTTACATCTAGAAACTTTGTTTTAGAAAAAAGAAAAGAACAGAAGCACTTACCAGGACAGTCTTTGGGAAGAATGCATTTTCCTGTTTTGTCAACCCGCACATATCCTTCTTTGCAGTCACAAGCGCCTTTAATGCATATTTTTTTGCAGGTGGAAGGCTTGTTTGCGAAGTAATCGGCGCAAGTTCTAATGCAGCCGCAACCAGGTCGGGCATTTGGATCTCCATTGCAAGCTGTTAAAAATATCATGATTTCAAGAGACCACTCATTCCAACACATTATTAACTAGATGTACTCGAAGATCTAGAAATAATGCAACGGAAAATAACATTTATTGCAATTAAACTTTGACCAGAATAACAGAAGACAAACATTTGCCCGCACCTGACACATATTAGAAAAGAATTTCTCCTAAAATTTTGCTTCTTATTGTGAACGAATTAAATATTTTTTATTAGGTAAGCATATTAAAATTACCAATAGTTGTTTATAAATAACATTTAGTTTTATGTATAACTTACGAGGGCATTCTTTTTTAGGAACACAAACTCCATCAGCATTTCGCTTATAACCATTTTTGCAACGGCAGGTAGGTTTAGGACAATCTGGGCTGCCACAGTATCAAAGTTTCATCGACTGAACAATCTTGAGCAGGGCATTTAGCCGGACATGTGTCGTATACTTTGTTTACAGGGCAAAGTAAATTTTGCCATATCAAAATTCAAATTCAAAAGTTTGAAATTGTTTTAAATTTACTGCAAATTCTATACTTACGTGGACATTTTTCTTTAGGGATACAGACTCCCGTGTCGTTTCTCTTGTACCCATTCTGGCAAACGCAACCAGGTTTGCACTCTTTATCACCAAGTTTCGGTGGAGCTTTACACCTTATCAATCGCTCATCTACTGAACATAGTTGAGGAGGGCATGGGTTCGGACATGGATTGTAAACTTCGTGTTTAGGACATCTTGCTGTAAAAGAAAATTTCGTCAGATGATGTTCTTCACGAAGTGGGAGGTGTGTTTCAATATTAAATGGATGATGGATGGAAAATTTGTTATTGAGTAAGTGGAGAAAGTATTTTCAATAAATATAATAATAAAAATGTTGTATTGGGTTTACGTGTACGATTGATTTTCGATAAGTATTTAAAGACAAATAAGTTTGGCAAAGCAATCGTGCTAAGACCCGATACAATAAAGTAATGTGTACAAAAGGCGAAAGTCCTTTAAAAAATTACCAAAAATAATAATACATACGACAATCTTTCCATCTGACACAATTGCCTTTATTGTCTCTGTAGTAACCGTCTGCGCATCTACAAATCGGTGGAGGACATCTGGGGTCTCCTGGTTTTAATCCTGGGGCACAGTCTATCAACCTATCGTCAATGCCGCACACCCTTGGAGGGCACCGGTTTGGACACTTGTCATAGACTTCGTTTGCTTTGAGGCAAGGATTTTTAGCTAAAATTTTAAGTAAAAGGGGTCAAATACTGGAAAAATGGTGCATATAATTATAATTCAAAGAAAGGTATTTCACGTTTTTAAAGTTCTAGATCATATTGAAGCAAATTACGAATACCTAAACGTTTAAAACAGTACAATTTTGTTATTATTTAATTAAACATGGCCAATCACATTAAAAGACAATAGGTAAATTACGTGCGCACATCATTTTTATTGTTTCCCATGTGCAGTATTTGAAACTGAAAAACTTAATACGACCATCTGATTCAAAATTAAGTTGGTAATTAATGCTAATAAACATTTTACTCACGTGGACAGTCTGCCGCAGCAACGCAATCACCCTGTTTGTTTCTAAGGTAACCATCTGCACAGCGACATCCTCCTTTACAATCTTTTGGTTCTGTTCTGAGACATGATACTGCTGCTATATTGACTCCACATACTCGCGGCGGGCATTTTGTTAAGCAGGGGTCATAGGTTTCGTTTTTACCGCATTTATCTGAAAAAGTTTGATTGATTCATTTTTGTGCTCAAGGTATTGGCATTATTGACGACCCGCGCGACTTGATTGGTAATTTAATTACTCGGGTCTGGATGTTCGTTGTGTATATTTCTGTGAATTTCCATGGCATACCGATACAGGGGATCCTAATGGGGTATATGAGAGTGTTTATTTTTATAATTTGTATGTGTGTCTTACCATATCTCGGGACTAAAGAGTCCCGGACCTTTGGAAGGCCTGCGTGGGGCCGAAGCCAACATGTAGAGGCCTTTTTAGACAACTTTAATATTAGTAATATGACACTAGCCGGCAGTTATCCTTGTATGCACTATAGAAGTACAACCAACGACAACCCCCGGGTAGAGGAAAATGGAAGCAAAAGAACCGGGTTATTGTGTTGAAATGATAGTGGACAGGGTTATTGGGATATGGAAAGGACACCTGCCCGATCAATGTTTCAAAAACACGATAAATGGGCAGGCGGTTACTCGCCAACTCGGGCCCCCCAAAACGGCCGAACGTAAGGAACGACAAGAGATCAACATTGTGTGAGCAACTAATTTTTATTATTTTTAACATCAATATTTTGTAACATTTTGTTTATTTTTATTATTATCAACATTTTGTACACCGAGACTTACTGCACTGTGTTTCCAGTATACAAACTCCTTGGTCGTTTCTCTTATATCCTTTAGCACATCGGCATCTTGGCCTACATACTGCTGCTTGAGGTGGACAGTTGATTTTTTTTCCAATGCTAGCACAAGTTTCTGGTGAGCAATTTGGTGGACATGTGTCCCAGTATTCATGTGGCCGACCTGAACACTTGTCTGCACAAAACAATAATGTTAGTTTACAATTTGTATCTCATCGATTTTCACAGGTAAATCATAAAGTACATCTTTATATGCCATTCAATAATAACTTTACTACGGATCGTTCGTCGACTCCGGTTCCACGAAAACCCACTCGATGAGAAGATGAAGAAGAAAATTACGCATAATGCTATTTTCTGTTTTTTTTTCTTGTTACGCAGTTAATGTGAGGATGAACTGACACTGGCTAATAGTTAATGAAATGACAATAATGAATAATGATACTAGGTGGTATAAAAGGCCTCTTACCGTTGAGTGAACATTCGTTCTTGGCTACACAAACGCCATTGCTGTTTCTAACGAAACCATCCCTGCATATACACCCTGCTGTGCAACGTTTTGATCGGACAGCATTTGAACTTTGTTTATGTCCACACCTGCCTTCGGAGCAGTTTTCAACACATGGCGTGTATTCTTCGTTCTGACCACAAACAGGTGCTGACAAAAAAAAGTTTAAATTTGAAATCTATTCTTGGGCGCATCTAGTTTCATGAGGATCAAACTATGTTTAAAAATAATAACAAAGCTACTTACTGCATTTTTCAGGGACAACACATTTGCCGATATTATCGTCATAAACATAGCCTTCTTTGCAATCGCAAGCATTGACATAGCAGACAAATGGACATGCTACTGGCCCTTTGTTATAGTCCGAGCATCGATTTCCGCAGTGTCCACCACATCCTGGCCTGGCATTAGGGTCTCCTCCACAGGACGCTGTTCGACGAACAACCAATGAGAACACAGTAATGACTAGGTATAACTAACAATGACTCTTGTCGTACGTTGTATGACATTATTGAAAGTGCTATTTTATTTGATAATTTGTGAGTCCAAGAACTTTCATAATATGAAACATTTTCTTTTAGTACAAAAAGAACTTACGGCATTGTTCAATAGGTATGCATTTTCCCTTGTTATTCCTCACGTAGCCCACGATACAAAGACAAGCTGGTTTCCCTGGGCAAGGACCTGATGCTGGGAGCAAACATTTCAAGGGGTAACCGAGCTGGTCGCACCTTTCAGCCGTACACTGATAGTTACATGGCACATAGGTTTCGTAGTCGCCTTTACATTTACCTAAAACAAACAAAGAACATTATATAATGTAGTTTCCAGTTTAGCTTGAAGCTTATCTTGAAAACATTATCAATTAGATGTGTATGTGTAGTGTAGCTCATTATTATTATCATTAGATCATTATAAAATACAACTGCGGCTGACTATCCGAATGTTTATAATTAATAACCCTAATCTGTTAAAAGTGAACAAGCATCTTCTGGAAGAGCTCGCCCCCTATTATCGACCCCGTCTCTGTCGCTTTTGGCATAATTAACAACAGCAAAGACATTACAAATAAAAAAAAAAGATTTTACAAACTTACTGTTAGGACACTTGTTTTCCGGAATGCAAACTCCGTTCTTGTCACGCAAGTAACCATATTTACAGGAGCATCCTCGTTTGCACACTGGCACATTTTCACACACCACAGTACCGTTGACAGTATCCAAGTCTTTGCAGGTCTCGGCTTCGTGACAGCCTCCGTTGATGCAGTTATTCAGCTCTTCGTTTGGTCCACATGGAGGTGCTGTTAACATAATAACTATTGTGAAATCTGAGAACGAATTCTGAGCTGGGAATTAATAGTTAAATATTCTTTGGAGATGGAGAGTACATACTTGTTTTCTACTAGTAAACTTAACACATGCAAAAGCCACAGCAAAAACTGATTTTTGATGAACAAAGCTTGGATGTCTCAAAACTTGTCTGTGATACTCTCTTTGCTGCTCCGTTGCAACATTTCAACAACCAGACAGTATACAAATTTAAAAAAATATATTTGAATGAAAATAATATATGGCAACAAGTATTTTAAATGCTTCCATGCTGGACTGGGAGTGATAGAAAAACATAAAATGTGCCAGCTGCATTTCCTCCCGGGCATGCTGTAAAAACCACCTAAGGGATTCGAGGGTTCCAGTGTATTGCAATTTAGACGATAGGCTGACAACCTGTCACTATAGCGATACACATTTCAGTCTAGAATTGCCCTCAAAACTTGTCAGACGTGGCAGAATGACACAATTTTCTGCAAAAAAAAATGTCAATAATAAAATTGAAATTACGGGCGTGAAAGTATTAGTCCATACAAGACTTAGGCCCAAGCCCGCCAACAGTTTTGACCAGTTGTTTACAGATTTTTGATTAAAATATGATAGGTATAAACTTGAGAAGCCCGGATGATGTAGGAAGCCCGGATGGTGTAGTGAATAGGGCCGCGGCCTCCTGGGCAGGAAATCGTGGTTCGAATACCACCACGTACCAATGTGTTTTTTCGGTTTTTGAATTTCATGTGTACGTTTATTCGGTGCTTTTACGGTGAAGGAAAACATCGTGAGGAAACGTGCACATAGGTACCTACGAAGAAATTCAGAAGTTGTGTAATCTAATCTAGGATTGGATCTGGTTTCCCTTCTGGGTTGCGGAAGGCTAGGAAAATGATGATAGGTATCAACTTGAATAGCATTTTTGCAGAAAGGCTAAATAATACTTGGATGCAGGTGAATGAAATCCATCGCACGTTCTCTCAGTACCTTAGGAATAGTTACTAATTTTATACCTTTATTTCGTTTATTACTATGGTATATCATGATATATCATATCAAACTTTACTTACGTGTTTGTTTATGTTTACATATTGTAGGTCATTCAATATTGTTGAACATCACACTATGATCACAGTCACTAAAATGTTTATAAAACTTTGAACTTTTTTTATTCTAGAGATTCCAATTTGCTGTTTTTATTACTGCATTCAAAGTTTATCTTTCTGTGCTTTGTATTTTTCAGAAAAACGATTTTAAATTTAAATACGGCCCAAATAAAAATACGACAATAGAAGTCATTTATGGACGTATGTCACCATGGTTGCCTTGCCAACGGGATGGTTTAAGCTAAACTCGTGTCACGTTCGATAAACCACTCGTAAATCATTAGGTAATATAAACCATGTATAAACCACTAGGTAAAGAGATGGTTTCCCATACAAAAATGTCTAAAACAGATGGTCGTGGGACCGAAATTTTTAACCTAGTGTTTATCTTCTTACCCACTTGTTTATAAGTTGATAGGACCGCCCCCGCTAAAAAATATTGACACCCCTCTTTTTATTTTTACTTCAGATAGGATAGTCTTTTCTGTAGTAAACGGCTTGTTGACCAATCACCTGCAATTTTACGAAAATAAAAACCATCAAAACAGATATACTTACTGCCTGGGCACTCATGTTCAGGTATGCACACTCCAGCACTATTCCTCACATAGCCCTTTTTGCATAAACATCCTGAATCGCATTTTATAGGGTCTATGCATATGATACTTCCGTTAAGTCTGTCCAGCTCCTTACAAGTTCTACCATGATGGCAGCCTCCATTGACGCAAGTGCTAAATACTTCATTTTTCCCACATGGTTTTGCTGTAAAAAAGACCATTTGACACCTTGAATACTTTATATAGGTATATAGCCATATGCATAATATAATTAATATTTTTTACATAATAAAAGTCACTATAATCTCAAGATTACTTTGAAAACTATAAATAAATTACTTACAGCAATGTTTAGGAAGGACACATTTCTTTGTGATTTCGTCAAAGACATAGCCTTTTTTGCAGTTACAGCCATTGAGTTTACAATATAGAGGGCATATCTGAGGCTCTTTGCTGTTCATATTTCTGCATGTTTTTCGGCAGTTACCGCATCCAGTCTCTGCATTGTTGTCTCCACCACAAGAGGCTGACGAAAAATAAATACTATTACAGATACTATATTGTAAAAATGAGCTAAAATACCCTTCTTTACGACACCCTTTTTTGGCCAGTACAAATCAATTCTAGGATTACCTACAACCCGTTGAAAATCCTGTGATTTTTTTTCGTCCTTATAGGTCAGCATATCATAAAGTTGCACCAAAGAATTTCCATTGTCCATTTTAAAGTTGCAAATAGGTAGTCAAGTAACGTGGGGATGTATACTTACGACATTGTTTGGATGGTATGCATACTCCTTTTTCGTTTCTCACGTGACCATCATCACAGACGCAGGCAGGTTTAGTTGGACAAGTTCCATTGGAATTTATCTGCAAGCACGGTAGAGGATAGCCCAGCTGGGAGCAATTTCTGGGTACACAGTCGCTGGGACACTCTTCCCAGTGTTCGTTCTTTTGGTTACATTGTGGAGCTGTTAACAAAAATAAATGAAAAAATTAAAAATTAATTTCATAAAACGATCTAACATCGAGAAGAGGTTTCATCTTCCAATAATGGCATCTATTAACCTCGCAAAAATTCTACTTACTCACATCACTGATTTTACGATTAGATAAAAAGCAAACCAAAAAAAGGATCGACAAAATGCTGTATTAATTTTATACGCATTCCTTGTTTTAATGTTAACGGTTGCTTCTGTGCTGCCAGCTCGAGCACGAAGCTCTAGATGGAAATAATTATGTTAAGAATTGCAATTTTTTTTTTCTTACAAAAAGCGTTAGACTTACGGCAATCTTTGATTAGCACGCATTTATTTGTGTTTTTATCGAGCACGTAGCCATCTCTGCAATCACACGCATTCTCGTAACATACTTGTGCACAAGCAATTTGGTCTTTTAGCTTGTAATCGCTACAAGTTAGACGGCAGTTGCCACATCCGCTTACTGCGTTCTCGTCACCTCCACATGAAGCTGGAAAAAGGTACTTATTATTTAAACGTTCGAAATGTAACGATCTTTGTATTTTTCTGTTTATAACTGTGTAAATGTGCAATACTTTTTTATAAATTATATTGGATGAAAAAATTCATCATACTGTTTTATCCAATAAAAAAACATGTATTTAACTTTGACATAGCATCATTTCAACACAATTTTCATATGACGTATTTTCTTAAGGTTTGCGAATCGAAAAACAAATGCAATAAGTACGCTCTGTATCTCTCGCTTTCAGAGAATATTATACCATAAATACTTACGGCAACATTGTATAGGTATGCATATTCCTTTATCGTTTCTCACGTGCTGATCATCACATACACAGGCAGGTTTGACTTTACATTCGCTGACGTTTTGATGCACTCTTATTTCAGTTCTATCACAAGGAATGGGATAACCCAATTGAGAACATTTCGTTGGTCTACAATGATCGGGACATTGCTCCCAGTGTTCATTGATTCTGCCACCACATTTACCTGTTAATTTAAAATGACTGAAATTAATATTAGTTTTCGAGGGTTATATACAACGTGTAACAGAAAGGGTATATGTATCGTGAAATGTGTGAATCTACCCATGAAACTGAACAACTTTCCCTAAGAAACAAAGGTCGAAAAACGAAAAAAAAAATCGTGTCCTTTCATACTAAATGCATCAGCTGATAGCGTATCTAGTATGGGAAGTCAAATTTTTTTTTTCGTATTTCGACGTTATGTTCCTTAGGGAAAGTTGTTCAGTTTCATGGGTAGATTCACACATTTCTCGATGCATATACCCTTTCTGTTACACGTTGTATATGTCGCAGTGATATTGTAAATCCCGTGATATTGTAATTTAACTAGTGAAATTATAATTTATCGGTAGGTTAGGTTAGGTTAGATTATAAATTCCCTAAGATAAATTATAATATAACGTCTTTGACTATATCCCTGCGACATATACAATAATCGTCAATCAAAACCCAAAACCGAATAATATTTATAAGAAAAGGACTAAAATAAATAAATAGGGAAGCCATTTTCTTGGCCAAGCTATTTCGAATATGGCAACACATAGAGTGCAGAAAATTTAGCTGGTACGAGTTCCAGTTAAGATATAGAGCCGTTAATATTGCGCATCGATTATTGGAAAAAGAGACAATGACACTACATAGTCGTTATGCAAGTGCGGTAGAGATAACTCTCTACGAAGCCGAACTCAGCCAATGTCAAGTATTTATTGCTCATTACTGTACAATACAACTCACGGCTTGGACAGTCGTTTTCTGGGATGCAGACTCCATTCCTATCTCTGACGTAACCTTTCTTGCACACGCATCCTTGTTCACACTTCTTAACGAGCACGCAGATTTCTGAGCCGTTGAGTTTCTTCAAATCATCGCAGGTTCTACCACTGTGGCAACCCCCATTAGCGCATTCACTATAAACTTCATTCTTTCCGCACACAGGTGCTGTAAATAAACAATGTATTACGTAAGTACTCTTTAAGCAGTCTTTTTTTAATATTGCTAAACATTTTTCCAGAATTTTGTTTCATGCTGTCCTAATAATTTAAATTAATTTTATGGTTGGCTCATGATTAATGTGGTCATTATGATTAACATGGTTCTGCCATTTGGTTTCAACTGCGCCCGAATGAGACTCCACATGGTATCAATATTTTGAAATTTTAAACTGTCGTACTTACTGCAATGTTCTGGAAGGACGCATTTCTTTGTGTTCTGATCAAGCACATATCCTTCTCTACAATCACAAGCATTATCATAACATATTGTTATACAATATATTGGATGCTTGCATTTGTAGTTTTTACAAGTTTTGGGGCAGTTGCCACACCCACTCACAGCGTTCTTGTCTCCACCGCATGAGGCTGTATAAATAAAAAAAAAACTGGAATCTGGTATCTTATTGCTAAAATACAGGGTGTAATTAGACAGCTTCCCGCAAACCGACAGGGGTTGTTCCTACGAAATTGAATAACTTCACCAATTCATTTTCAAGAAAATAAAAAAGTGGCTTTCCCATAAAAAATAACCACCTCGATCAGACAATGTATGGGAAAGCTAAAATTTTTCTTTAGTTTTTCCAAACGAATTTCTTCATCAAAGTTGCCAGTTTCTTTATCTGAGCAACCCCTACTAGTTTGCGGAATGCTGTAGATTACACCCTGTTTAGTCTTTAACAAACTACTTAGAAGTTGTGAAATTATAGATGCAAATATTTTTACTTGCCTATATGTATTCGGCAGCGCACTTTGATTGCAAAACATATTTGACACGATCGACAAAAATAATCTAAAACTTGATTTTTTTTGAAATTTTATTTCGGCCTGTCGGGTTTTGCATGAATCGGTACCAACAAACGGATTGGCATAATATTCATTCTTTATTTTAAAGAATTCGCAAAAGAAAAGTTTTTCAGTTTTATGGGCTAAAATACCTCACGAGAGGTTTGAGTTATTTTTTTAACACTTTATAATGTATCCGGTTAAAAAAATAACTTATTGTTCTTAGGCTAGGTAAAAGTCGATCATCATAAATTTAAGAGCTCAAACATCATAAAAATACTTAGGTATAAAATGAAAAATCCACCCACGTTTAAACCTCCCAGGATCTCATATCGGTGTGCCATGGACGGATTTGCATACAAAAACACATAACCCAACCAAATCATAAAAATATACTTACGACAGTCTTTGATCGGAATACATATTCCTTTATAATTTCTCACATAGCCATCATCGCAAGTGCACGCAGGCTTACATCGGCACCGGCTACTGTCTGAAGATCGTGGGCAGGGAATAGGATAGCCCACTTGTGAGCAATTCTTTGGGGCACATTCGTTGGGGCATTCTACCCAGCTTTCGTTTGGTCCCCTGCATCTTCCTGATAAATAAAAGTAACAACCTTTAAAGTAAAATTGAGTCGAGCTAAAAATTCCACGTATTTTTAGTAGCTTGTATTTCCATTGTAGGATATTTTAGTATTTTAACATCTAAATTAGAAACGAAGGACCCGCTTCTAAATAGGAAAAAGTTTGAAAACCGACAAGAAAATAATTTAAAAATCTGGTATTACGGGTAAACTACTGTGTTTGGTAGTTACGACCCATTTAATGTTTAAGCTAAAACACACGTAGATTTATATACTTATGATTAGCAGTAAATACTATCTATCGAATATAGTTCATCATTGTAGTTATAGACTATTAAAGTATTTTGAAAGACACGTGCAGTCCAACAACTTAATACTAGTTTTAGCTGAAACCTGAACATTTAAACTGTAACTAATATACCGTCTCTCCTCCCTATGAATATAGAGACACGACTACGATACATAGGCTCGTATTTATAAAGCGATCTCAAGATTGAGAGCAATATTAAGTATGGATTTGACAGGTTGTTTTGTACTGAAATGACAATTCTGATACGAACTCAAATTCGCTGTCACTCTTGAGAGCTGATTATAAATATGGGTCATAATAGTTACATACCTTTAGAACCCGTAGAAGACACAAATATGACTACATTAGCCACAGCGGCATAGAATAACAACAACTTCAACATCATCCTGACTACGTCTGGTTTTTTTATCAAAAACAATTACCCCTTTTATACTGCAAAGTTGATAAATTGTGCACTTGTTCCAACATCGTGTATAAAGAAAATAATTGTTTAGTTAGTGTCAATAAAAAGTTATTTACCTGTTATTTTCTTTTGATCTGTTTTCTTTAGAAAGGTAACGTTTTATGCAATGGAAATCTATTTGCTCTTTTGTTTTTTAACCGACGTCAAAGAAACAAAAAGGAGGAGGTTCTCAATTCGGCTATATCTTTTTGTGTGTATGTTATAACTCCGTAATTTAATAACCGATTTGAATAATTCTTTTTTTTATTTGAAAGGTTATTCCTATTTCCGGGCTGGTCCCGATTTTATCAAAATCCAGTTACGATAGTGTTATCTATGACGATTGAGGGAACTCCTCAAATTTTATCGGCATACGTATACCGAATTTAATATTTTTAGTAACATGTAAAACATCTGCATTTAGAATAAATATAATAATAGTAAAGTGGAACTGATGACTTGAAGATCAGGAGTACTTAATGTGGAACTGCAGAACCCAAATAAACTATCAAAAAATAACCTCTTTTAGAAGAAATTAACACCATGAGGGGGCATTTACACTACACGGGAGGCTGAGGGGTGCTTGCCAGGAGCTCCCGCATAGAAAAAGGTAAAATAACCTCTTTCAAAAGTAGGTGGTCATTGAATACGACTTCGGCTTCAGGGGACTAAGGCGTGGAGTGGAGCAAGTTTGCCCCCGACCCAAGTATTATAGAAAAGAATTTGATTAACCTTGGATGTAGGTAGATTAAGATTTTTGTTGTACCTTATGGACAGTGCGTTTACTAGATCTATTCAAATTCGCATTCGATAAATTGGTGACCTACGGAATGTAAGATGCACTGCAATGCAATTTCTACTCCACAATTAACATTACCTAAGTGTATAGTATAGTTCTGATTAAAGTAGGTATATTTTAAAGTAAGTGGAATTAAAATACCTTTTTAAATTCAAAGTCAAATAATTTATTTCCAAATGGATACATAAGAACATTTTAGTCTATCATCTTTCAGTGCGTCTTTCCACAAAAATCTGAAGGCGGTTACTTATTTTGTTATTAAAATTATTTTTATTTTACTTAACAGCAGTAATAAATTAGAACCTTATTTTTTTATAGCAAACATATGTAGATGTTTGACATTACTTATGTGTCTTCACGGTCTTTACTTTAGTTTTTATTAAAATAAAAACACTATAAAAAGCAATAACAGGATACCTACTGTTTCGGAATAACCTAACATTATTTGTAAACAAACCTATTGTAAATCTATGGTTTTGAAAAAAGTTGGATCTTGTCTATGACTCTTTGTAATGGTGGTTCTAATAAAACTAAATAATAAACCAAGAGAGTTTTAATTAAGAAATATGGTGACAGAAGTGCGTGAAAATGCCCAATGAAGATAAAGATTACGATGCGCTGCTGAAACAGCAGAATAACTTGCTAAAAATGATGCAGGATCAAATGGAACTCATGCAAGCCCAAATGAAAAACATGGCGGCAGGTTCTGTGTCCGAGGTTACTAGAAGCTCCGTTAGCGTGCCATGGCCTCAACCATTAGAAGTAGCATCTGGAGATCCGTTCGATAATATGGAGTTCTTCCAAAATAGATGGTACAATTATTGCGTCGCGACGGGCATGGAAAAATGGGGCCCAGAAAAAGATGAAGTAAAGGCTGGACTTCTCCTCAACGCAATTGGAAGTGCAGCAATGAAAAAGTACATGGAGTTCGATTTAACTGCAATTGAGAAGAAAAGTGAAAAAGCGATTTTCAAAAAGATGCATGAAGCAATAATAAAAAGAACAAACGTCATTTATTCTAGATATCGTTTCAATATAAGAAACCAACTGACCGATGAGAATTTTGACGATTATTTGCTTGATTTGAAGAAGTTAATTAAGCCATGTAATTATGGTTCTGTAGAGGATGACCTATTGAGAGACAGGATAGTTGTCGGTATAAAAGACAAGGAAATAATAAAAGAGTTACTACGAATGGAGAATTTGAATTTGAATGGTGCTGTAAACATATGCCGAGCGGCAGAAAGAGCATCAGTTCAGGTGGCTGACCTCCACAATGCAGAAAGTATTAATAAAATTATGAGTAAGAATGAAAAGAAAATACCTAGAAAGTGTAAGTTCTGTGCAAATACACATATCTTTGACAAGAATGTATGCCCGGCTTGGGGCAAACGCTGCGAGGAGTGTGGTGGGAGAAACCATTTAAAAAAAGTGTGTAAAAAGAAACGTTATGTACATGAGATAAGAGAAGAAGAAGACTCTGATGACAGCGTTATTATTGCAAGGATTCGCACAAACAAAGATACTGGTCAAAAAGAAGGGCCATTACTTTTTAATATAAATAATAAATGGCAAGAGATTTATTGCACATTGGACACAGGAGCTCAGGCATGTGTTATGGGAGCGAAGCTGTATAAAAGCATTACGGGAGAAAAAGACTTTTCCAAGCTATCGCCATCCAGTATAAAGTTAAAATGTTTTAATGATTCTCCAATTGTTAATTATGGAGCGATGGTTTTTGAATGTTCAAGGAATGACTTGCTTTATAAAATAAAATTCCACATTGTTGATGGGGAGAATGAGCCTTTGCTGTCGGAGAAAGCCTGCTCTGCCCTTGGTTTTGTTAAATATTGCAATGCAGTGAAAGTAGAGCCGAATCGTAGAGAAGTTGATGCAATCATGGAGAAGTACAATGATGTTTTTGAGGGTTATGGCAAATTACCTGGAGAAGTATCGCTTGAGCTTGATGAGTCTATTCCCGCACGTATTCAGCCAGCTCGTCGTATTCCAGTATGTATGCGAGAAAAACTGAAGGAAGAACTAAAAAAACTGGAAGCTGATGGCATTATTGTAAAGGAGACACAGCATACTGATTGGGTAAATAATATTTTAATTGTCAGTAAAGATTCAAAGTTCAGAATATGCCTTGACCCTATTCCTTTAAATAAAGCCCTCAAAAGACCTAATTTTCAATTTACCACACTAGATGAGATGTTGCCAGAGCTTAGTAAGGCAAAAGTATTTAGTACAGTGGATGCTAAGAAGGGTTTTTGGCAATGCAGTTTAAATGAGAAAAGCAGCAAACTAACTACATTTTGGACTCCGTTTGGTCGTTACAGATGGCTTCGCCTCCCATTTGGATTGAGCCCGTCTCCAGAGATATTTCAACAACAGCTGACCAGCCTACTGAGGGATCTCAAGGGCATTGAAATAATTGCAGATGAGATAAAGAATAAAATAAGTAATTTACCTACTCTACAATATTTTGATATCAACAAAGAAGTAATCATTGAATGTGATGCAAGTGAATCTGGTCTAGGGGCCGCTCTATATCAAGATAATCAGGTAATATGCTTTGCATCTAGATGCCTCACTCCCACTGAAAAGAAATATGCTCAAATTGAGAAAGAGATGTTGGCAGTAGTATTTGCATGCAAGCGGTTCAATCAGTATATAGCAGGTCATTCAAGAACAATAGTTAAGACAGACCACAGACCCCTGGTTAATATAATGAAAAAACCACTTATCGAAGCTCCTAAAAGACTACAGATGATGTTGTTAACTCTACAAAGATATAATGTTCAGCTTGAGTTTATACAAGGAAGTGAGAACCATGTAGCAGATACATTGTCTAGAGCGCCGGTACTGGAAGGTTCTGATAAAGATTTGGAATATACAATAAATGAGAGAAAAGTCTACAAGCTTATAAGCAAGATCTCAAATGTGAAATATTTAAAAATATCAGATAAACTACTTACACAAATAAAAGAAGAGTCAGAAAAAGACAGAGATGTTGCACAGTTAATTCATCTTATAATAAGTGGTTTTCCTAAATATATCTCAAGAATGCCAGCAGCACTAAAAGATTATTACAAATTTAAACATGAATTGTCTACAGCAGAAGGCTTAATTTTCAGAAATAATCAAGTCCTCATTCCAAAAACTTTAAGACAAGAAATGCTACAGAAAGTGCATGTTAGTCATAATGGGGTTGCCAGTACGTTACGTTTGGCCAGAGAGAATATATTTTGGCCTGGCATATCTGAGGACATAAAAAAGTTTGTTGAAGGATGCACTTTTTGTGCAGTACACTCCCCATCACAACAAAAACTTCCATTAATATGTCATGATGTACCAGTATATCCTTTCCAGTATATATCAATGGATGTGTTTTCTGTGGAGGATCAGAAGTTTCTTGTGACTGTAGATCATTACTCAGATTATTTTGAGTTAGACAGATTATCGACTCTTACAGCTACAGAGATAATAACAATATGCAAGAAAAATTTTGCTCGTCATGGCATCCCTCAAAGAGTTTGTACTGATAATGCAACTAATTTTGTTAATGAGCTGTTTAAGAATTTTTCAGTTCTCTGGAATTTTGAACATGTCACATCCTCGCCACATTATCCAGAGTCAAATGGAAAGGCAGAATCAGCAGTAAAAATAGCAAAAAGATTGGTCATTCAGAGTAGAGAAACCAAGCAAGATTTATGGTATAGTTTGCTACATCATCGCAATGTCCCTATTGAAATGGATAAGACAAGCCCGTCTCAGAAATTGTTTTCAAGAAGAACGCGTACTGGATTACCTTCACTTTTAAAACATCTTAAACCTGAAGTGGTTACTAATGTGCCAAGAAAAATAAAAGAAAGGAAGGAGAAAATTAAGGAAGGATGTGATCAGGGAAGTATGGAACGTCAGGACCTGAAGGTGGGTCAGACAGTAATTATTCAGCTACAGCCCGAGATGAATAAAAGGTGGAGCTTTGGTACAGTCACAAAGAAAATAGATTCAAGATCATATATGGTGAGAGTTGAAAATAAAGAATACAGAAGAAACAGAATTCACATAAGACCATATAATGGAAAGGCGATTAAGGACACACATCAAATACAGAGTCAAGAGGTAGTAGATAATTCAGATGTGTTTCAAGAAAATGTGACTGCAGGATTTCATATTCAACATCAGACATTCTCTCCACCTTCAAGTGCTTCTCCTGCTCAAGATGCAGATCAGGAGGCTCCAGGGGAACCAGATGATGCTCCTCGTCGTACTGGACGGCCAAGAAACCTACCTCGTCATTTGAATGATTATGTATTATCTTCCATAAAGAAAGGGGGATGTTTCGGAATAACCTAACATTATTTGTAAACAAACCTATTGTAAATCTATGGTTTTGAAAAAAGTTGGATCTTGTCTATGACTCTTTGTAATGGTGGTTCTAATAAAACTAAATAATAAACCAAGAGAGTTTTAATTAAGAAATACCTACAATTAATCTGTTGTCGTTATTAATATCGAGCAAAAAACGGCAAATGAATCACGTTTGTTGTATGGGAGCCCCTCTTAAATGTTTAATTTATTTTTATATTATTATTTATCTTTAAATTGAATATATAACTATATTATCTGTAAATATTTTAAGCGTCTACATATTTTCATTATTAATACAGAGCAAAAACCGGCAAAAAAACATATTTGTTGTAGCCCCCTTTAAATATTTATTTTATTCTGTTTTTAGTATTTATAACGTCAACAGAAATACACCTTCTGTGAAAATTTCAACTGTCTAGCCATCACGGTTCATGAGACATTAGTGACAGACGGACGGACAGTTAAGTCTTAGTAATAGGGTCCCGTTTTTTACCCTCTGGGTACGGAACCCTAAAAATGGTAACACGTGTTAACACGCAATCTGATGCTTATGATTATGCCGTATTATCTCATTCATAGTTCTTTGCGTATGATGACAAAATGTAAACAGCCGTGGCTGTAGCTTACGTGGCGTTTCATCGCATAAAAGAGGTGTGACTCCACCTTAAGCACAGTATAATATATGAGCCTGACGTACCAGAACATCAGACTATTGAATTATACTGTGCCTTAAGTCTAGTATTCTATTCCCGCATCTCGGGACTTATTTGACTAATTAATCAGAAATATCATAACATATTTCCCAAATATTTGTTTTAAAAATTGAATATTTGTTTAGAGTCTTAAGTACAAAATGTTACTTACTTTATGTCGCGTGTATTAAAATAAATTATATTCCTCATGTTTACACAAATGTTTTTCATTCAATTAATAACACTATGTACATAAACTGTTTGTGTGCATTTTTATTGTCTAACAAGGTTTATTGCTAAGTACGGAGTCATTGGTAATTTGCATAAAAAATAAACCCTGGTATAAAATTTACTGATGGATTTTTTCTTTGCTCTAGTATTGACTGGGTGTAACTGGTTGTAACTACTTCGTCAATAATTTATATTATTGTTTTTTCAAAATTAAACAAATTAGATTATTAGTGTTATTAAATTAGAATTAAAATAAAACCGTTGCGGATTAATTTTGGGGTGGAATGGGATCTACTTCCTAGTGGTCCGCCCAGGGCAACGGCAACACAAGTTGCATGTGAATAAGTCCGGCTGAACGATCCCAACAAAGCGGTGGTAGACTCTGCAAGGGGCCGCCTGGCTCACGACCTCTTAAAAATTGTGTAATATAAAGCTTTATACCTACATCTGCCTAAGCAAACCAGCTGGGCGAATATAGACCTATGAGACTAATTAAGCGGTGCTGACAACCGTCAAATAGAGTCCTCTCCCGAGATACGTATACTATTAGGATTGCTGACTAAACCCGTCCGTGCGTGAAACTTACCAAATAACCCAACCAAACAGAGTGACGGTGGACATTCGAAACCTTGGAACCCTGTCACATCTGCACACACATGCCTACACTTCCTAACTGTCAAACAGTTTCTCATCCAAGTTAATGCGCCAAGGTTCTAACCGTACACGTCGTGAAAGTTTATCCTTCCTTACAGTGTCTATGTCTAACTGTGGTGAGACTAACTGGAATATCTGGAAGTGCTTAGAATGCAATACGACCATAATATAACATGTAAAATGTACTTATACTAAACTTAGTGTAATGTGTGTTAAGTTATTGTATAGTCAGCAACAATGAACGATGTACGAGGGCGGTCCCAAAATTACCCGACCTGACTTACGTACTGGCAGTTTTATTTTATTATTATACTCTTTTTAAAAAGTCTGATCAATGCGGATTTCAAATTTGGAATTCGAACACGCTAGGTCATTTGTCATTTGTTTTTAGTCCTTGAAAGTGAACGCTGTCAGAGAATTTTCTAATATGGAAAAAATTGGTCTACCATACGTCATTCAATACTTCATTTGAAATGCCTCAGCCCAACTAACATAAAAGAAGAGCTAGATTCTACATTGGGGGAGTCTTCTCCTTCGTTTACAACGGTAAAATATTGGGTGGCCGAGTTCAAACGTGGCCGTACGAACTGCCAAGATGAACCTCGCAGTGGGCGACCAAATGAGGTGACTTCGCCAGAAATGGTAAAAAAAAAACAAAATTGTATTGGATGATCGTCGACTAAAAGTGCGCGAGCTAGCAGATATGGTAAGCATTTCAAAAAGTGCAGTACATCGTATCTTAACTGAAAACTTAGACATGATGAAGCTGTGCGCAAGGTGGGTGCCGCAATTACTCACAATAGAGCAAAAACAGCGTCGTGAGGATGTTTCAGTCGAGTGGCTAAAATCGAAGAATTAAAGTTTGAATTGCTACCTCATGCACCTTATTCACCAGATTTGGCCCCATCTGATTATTTTCTCTTCCCAAACTTAAAAAAATGGCTCGGTGGGAAAAGATTTGCAAGCAATGAAGATGTTGAGTCTACGGTTAATGCCTATTTTGAAGAGCTCGACGGTTCCTACTACAGACGCGGCATTGAAGCTATAGAGCACCGCTGGGAAAAGTGTAAAGGACTACAAGGAAGCTATCTAGAGAAATAAATATAATTCATCCCATATTTTTTGTTTTTTCTTGGTTAGGTCGGCTACTTTTGGGACCACCCTCGTATCTCTTTAGTCACATACTCATTATCACCATAAATACTACTACACGATGATTATTATGATAATTTCCCAATAAAAAAATCTTTCTTATCAGCTAAATAAGTTTGAAATCTTGAAAATAATTATTCGTGCTGACTTGTCGGTGTCACTAACCGTGCCCCCAGATACATAATGTTACACGATTTTACTACTTATACAAATAATTTATCACAAAAGTCTATTTTTGGCATAGCATGTAAATAAATATACAACGTGTAACAGAAAGGGTATATGCATCGAGAGAAGTGTGAATCTACCCATGAAATTGAACAACTTTCTCTAAGGAACATAGGTCGAAATACGAAAAAAAAATTTTGACTTCCCATACTAATTACGCTATCAGCTGACACATTTTGTATGGAAGGTCATTTTTTTTTTTTTCGTTTTTCGACCTATGTTCCTTAGGGAAAGTTGTTAAGTTTCATGGGTAGATTCACTCATTTCTCGATGCATATACCCTTTCTGTTACACGTTGTATAAAATCCAAATGCAGGTTATTTGTTGTCTTTTAGACTGACTAATAAATACGATGCCTTCCATACGCTTTTCTTGATTTAATTTTCTTATTATAAGACCCCTTATGTAACTACATTTCAGTAAGAGTCTGCCGCTTGCGAAACTTGTTCCTAGTTCATATGCTAATTATATTCGAAACCTGTATAATGCGTTGTACTTACGAAGAAGGAAGATATCCTATTTCCATCCTCACTCACTCACGTTACCTAGTAAACCACTGTGCAAACTGTGCTGTTTTTACTAGCTTATGTTATGTAGATGGGATATACCTTGTCCACTGATTTATGAATTGCAACCTAATTTACTAAATCTGCCACGGATTTTCCAACTCATTACCAATATATTTTTAAGGGGTCAACATACACTCCTCAAAAAAACTGTCCGAGTTTCAAGAGAATACATCCATATATTATGATTACATTGTAATTTAACATGTAAATCATATCATTATATCATGAAAAAAGTTTTCAGTATTTTAGAAGCATACTGCTTGAATACATGTTGCAAATTTAGATGTCAAAAAATAAGCACTGGGCTGAGTTATATTTTGAGTGGCTTACATTGAAGATAATTAGAGGCTAAGAAAGTATTATTCAAACGCCCATTGTTTGTGGCTGACTTAATAATTTAGAAAGCAACGTAGATTTCACGAAGCCAAAATTACGATTAAAAAGAAGCTGGTTTAATTAGTACCCTATGCAGATTTCAGATCATGTTTTTATTCTGCCGGTGAATATGATTATTCGTAGGTAATGCATTCTATTTTCGAACATAATGAAGATTTTCCGCACATGATTCAAAAAAATATCCTTCCTATCCCACCTATGGTTCTCATACACAACGTAGAGATTGCGCGTATCATATTTACTAGTTGTATAAAACAGATCCTTTTAGATTTACTATGCAAGTTTATTATTTTATTTTTATATTAACCGTGTGGTCAATATCAAAAATTGAGGTGAGACGAGATCTCCCCCCTAGTCTAGTGGTCCGCCCGGCCGCCGCTATGGATAAGTTCGGCTGAACGATTCCATCAAAGCGGTGGTGGGCTCCGCAAGGGGCCGCCTGCGGCTCGCGACCACCCTCTCACCGGAATCCGGCGCCGAAAAGCTTGCTGTTCGTGATAGTGTCAGTGACCTACATAACAGTCATCTTCAAGGTGAGCTCACTCCATCTGTTCGTGAGAGTGTCAATGTCCTACATAACAGGCATCTTCAAGGTGAGCTCACTTCATCGACTGTGTCATTGTCATCCCTGACCTTTGTCTAGAGTCAAGAGCAAACCCATTTCAAATTAAAAAAAAAAACATTTTATACTGACCACACGGGCCCGTTTCATACAGCTACGCTTTACTAAATTATGATACGGTGCAATAGTGCTTACGTTGAAATTGTACCAGTAAATATTGAAATTGTACTTATGTAGGTTTATAATATGCAATGCACCCTCTAGGTTTGTGGTTGAATTAAAAAGCGCGTGGCTCAATCTGATATCAAAATGAACCGAGGGGCGGGTTCATGTGCTGTGTTCCATTAACCTCCTACAAACTCTTTCTACAACATAATTTTTGTTTCCATTAAATAAATGAACTGTCGGAAATGAAAATATAAATCAAATTACGTTTTTGGGCAAAGAAATCTTGGATCTGTGATTGCTCGTGACGTATTTTTGTAATGGGGTGATATTTCTGGGTTTCGGTTGATAAGGAGTTATATAGGTAGAGTAACGTACCTATACTTGCGAGAATGTTTTCAAGTTGCATCTGATTATTTTCGAAAAAAAAAAATTGTGTAAAAGTACTTTGAAAAGTGAAAACTATTTATGCAAATTATTCTATTCCTATTCAAATATTACCAGTAGAATCATAAGATGCAATTATTTTTGTCAAAATTAGTAAGTAAATAATTATTTTGTTTCTCAACAATAGTAAAAACATAAACATATACCATACAAATTGTCTGATCAAGGCTACGGATCAAGGTGATCATTTTGTTTGAGGGAGCAAAAAAAAAATACTTTTCCTGAATAAAAACCTGATGAAAGTTGTTCAGTTTAGTTGACTGCACAACCCCTATCTTCTTCTTCTTCTGTCGCCTTACACCCGGTATAAGTAGGTAGGTAAATAAATGTAATTCAGACCACAATTCCAGGGCGGCGCTCCTTTGACTCTATCGAACAAATTATCAGGCGCAATGTCGACGCTCACACGCAATCTAATTTGTGCATTCGTCGGCAAGGAAGCCCAATGAGCTAATTACTTAATACATAAACAAACCTGATTTAAATAATTGTTCCTCGTCAAAAGACGAACGTGCGTTGATAAATTTTATGCCAATACGAGTGTATCAATTAATGACAAAATAGAAATGCATTTTTATCACTAAATGACGAACAACTGATATTCATAATTGATAAAGCCACAGAAGAGTAAAAGGTGTTGGAAGCTAGGAAGCGGCTGCGACTTCTCAAAAAAAAAAACTTGACACTGGCACAAAGTAAAACTAGTGCCACAAAAAAAAAACCACATAACTATATTACTATATTTATCCACATATAGTCATAATGAGGGGGTTTTCACCACGCCAGACAAGTTTCGAAGATTATTTTAGAAATAACTATCATGTATTGCTATGTGATGGATGGTTAGCCCATCGCTTAAATCGCAATACACTGAAACTCTCGTTTCCCTCTTCTGACTTCTACAATACTCCGAGGAAAAAAAGCAGCAACATTCTATGTTTTTCTATCGCTACCAATCCAGCATAGAAGTAGTTAACTAATTCTGCTATGCAATAGGTGTCCTCAAATTGGTTGCGTGATTATTCAGTATTTTGTAGCAGCTAATAGGATCCCAGTGAATTTGAACGTTTCATTAATTTCCCACCGCGATTGCGTTATTAGCAGCTTGTATAGATGGGAAGATTACTTTGATGGATCGCTTCTTTGTTGTGGTAAAAGCACAAAGGGACGATTATATTGTAGTTCAGTTCGTTCTAAATAGAGTAATTATTAGACAAAATATAACAGTTTTGGTATCAAAGTTATTTGACATAATAATGCAATGATAGTAATCCTGATACAAAAGTTACTTTAGACTTCGTACTACCCATACCTTCACGCCTGATTTAGTACGTACCTTTAGCGTGTACTGTATGACATTTTTTTTACTCTCAGGAATAGCCACCAAATCACCATAGCCTATATAGGTTCCATTATGCATTCTGCTGACTATAGGTATACTATTATTTGCCATTAAAAGCTTTTTTATAACATTGCTTAACTTTGTACCTATATTCATTACATTATTCAAGCTGAAAGTCGTAATTTTAGTTCAAAATACAGTAAATTTTTAATAATGTTTTTAATTTATGAGGCAGATAGTTAATACCTATATCAAAATAAAAGGTGAATTTATCTTTATTAAAAACTTTATTTCTTTTTCATTGGGCGAATATTTTTATACCGCAGGGGAGGTAACGAAGGTCGTGTTAAAATTTATGCGTTTAATAAAGAATGTTTAATCTGGCTCGGTAGTAATGCTATGTGGCCGTTAGCTCTGTCATAATAAGTTTTAATTGTGGGGTAGATAAGCCTGCTGGACGTGCGCTTCGATGAAAAAATCTAGCAAAGAGAGTGTTGAATATGCCCACATATAATGTTCCGTAGTCAATGTTTAAACAATACTCCTTAAAACTATAATAGAAACAAAACAACGATTGTGAGTTTACTTCAATCAACTCTATTGAAGAAATTACGTATCACAGCTGTTGTCTGATGATAAATATAGCTTCCTATTTTATTTTTCTACCTGGTGTCCTTTTATAGCGCGGGTAGGAATTAATATCGATGAAAAGAATTTCTAATTTTTATCACTAAATAGGCCTCTGACATACAATAGTAATTAGTGAAATTAATCAGTTCATAAAATTGGTTTTAAAAAAACTTGATAACATTGATCATAACTTGTTTATATACAAGCAGATGAAGTAATTATAATTATGAAAGTAAAGTTAAAATCAAAATGATTCAAGCAACAGAAATCATTGATCTCAACATAGCTTTAATGTCATAACCATAATTATTACTCTATGTTCTCGTACATAAACAAGTTCCTTGATCAAACTTATCAAGCTTTATCAGTACTTTAGAATTTTACCTACCTATTTTATTACAGTTTAATCAACTGCCAGTTTAACCAACTGCACTGCGAAACCAGGTGAATTCTGCAGAGTTACAAAATTAGTGACTGAACTAATTCAGAGTTCATTTGAAAGTTTGAGTTGGAATATGAAGTTTTCCTAGTTCTGCTAACTTACTTCTTACAGGTACACTTCAGAGATTTCCACGTATCCTAACTAACCTTTTAGAATAAAAATATTCAGACAAACTTCCTTTTAATATCGAAAATAACATTGGTTTCTTGACGATTTTTTGACGATTATTTACGTTCTCGGCCCTAATGTTCCGGTGATCCGTTGGCAGGGAATTTTAAACCTTTATCTTAGAAGAATATAATGACTGTATCATTATGAATTTCAATATTAACAGTTGTAACATTCTAAAGTATTATTTAATTCTAATGTACAGAAAGATAACTAGGTATGTGATAATGATTATGTACACAAGTCTAGCAGTTTACCTGAAAGTGTAACACTTTCTTAGATCTAAATTATCTGATACAGATAATCCATTGAGTAATTATAAGTACTCAAAAATGACGTGAGAAAATAACATAATTAGGTACCTAACCTACCACTACCACAAGAAAACTTCAAAGAAACGTAACTAGAGAACTTCAAGACCTAACTCCAAACGCTCATAAGTTACCCGATACTTTATACCTCCCGTCTACACTTAAAGGAAGGAAGTTTTAATCATAAGTCTTGAAGGCATGTTACGAAATTGAATAAAGATAGTAAGACATTTAAATAGTTCCACCATTAAGGTTCGTCTGCAGACTTGGCTAGCTGCTTCTTATGCAAATGGACACACTATATCCAGAAGGGTAATTCTCATTCTGATTTACATATACGTAGCATTTAGTGTGGCTGGAACTTGAACATTGGGCGGATTAGTTTTGTTAATCGAAATGGAGACGTTTGGCCGAGTATCTCACTTGGGCAGGTAGGTCTTGTGGTAGGCTATAAAAGTGGGACATTGGCTTCCTCATATGATTTGTGACATAATTAGGTACTACTTGAATACATGGCAAGTAGATAGGTAAGTAAGGCCCGTATTAATAAACAGCACTTGAGACTGACAGCTAGTTTGAGTTCGTATCAGTACATTATGGTCTGTCAAATCCATACTTAATACTGCTCTCAATCTTGAGATCGCTTTATAAATACGAACCTAAGAGCAGCAACAGTTGTCATATTCGCAGGGAAGGCTGCTTTCCATTCTTGACACAATAGTCACTACATTACTTACGTTATTTTTACAAAACCCAATTTTAACTAATATGATTATAACAGTACAAAACAAATTCTAATGTATTCTAATAATAAATCAGTAGGATGAGAAAAGGAAAACTTGCTAATTGTGTGCCTATCGCACTCACTGACTGAGGGTTCCGCAGTAAATGTCAATTTTTTAAGTTTCTATGTTTGCCCCTTAAGGTTGACCGACAAGAGAGCAAACCATCGGTCGAACGACAAAATTGAAGATTGAATCACTTTAAAGCGAATGCATGTCATAATAGCGAAAAGCTTAAGATCGATAATTATCGTTTTTGATAGCCAGACTTTGTTAGCATAGTCCTAGATCTTAATTTCGGATGACAGCTGTCAAAATTAAAATGGTCATATCTTGGGCCTAGACTATTAGACCTCGCGTAGTCTAGGACTCTTTAATTCGCCAAGTGATTTGATTGTATAGTTTTATTGAGCAACCGTGTATCGCTCTATCGTTGCACGACCAAAAGTATCGCATAATACTTAAGTATGTGCAGTCATTTTAATTTTATGTCAAATTTCTATAATTTTATTATATTAAGACTCACACGCTTTACTTGATGCTTAATAATTCATATACCTATCCTATTATGATAATCTGAAATAAAACACCAATTTGACGTAGATAACGTGAAACTTCATACGAATTTGGACACCCAATGTAAGCTAGAACAGTGAGGATACGTCACTGATAGATCACAGGATAATTGGAATCGGCTTACTATTGTATTTAGGATACACAATCGCAAAATGCATTAGAATTGATGGATAGAGATATCGACACGCCCAAGGAACAACAACGTAACTTGAGTTACGACAAAAATGAGTTAAGTTCATATTCTTCTTTATCATATTTTTCTCTACATTTGTGTCCAACAAACGTATCTCTAAGTGCAATAGAACCGAAGTTAGCGAGAATCACAACAAAGTAACCTGCGGTCGATTTCTGAAAAAAACACATGTTTGACGGATAAAACGTGGTATATTGAACTACAATTTTGTTTTACGGATCAAAAAGGCTCCCTTTTAAAAACGTTGCAACTTATCTTTACTTACATTGTTTTGATCGTATTTTTTTTTAGATAAATGTACATGCAACAACATTGCAAATTGAGTTACGTTGATTTCCTCCGTATTTTATATGAATCAAGATAAGTCATTATCATTTTAAGTTGAATTAATATGTTTTAGTCGTTTCGTTACAAATCGGAAATAGCGCATTTAAAAATTGAAACATCGTATATTTATTTAAAATTTTAAAACCAGTACTTTTTCATTCTGATTTCTTGGGAACCTAATAGTAAATTGAATTACGAATTTATTTTCCAGTATTTTAGTTTTTGGTGAACGGTAAATTCAGTTTAATCGGAATAAATTTGGGTCATTTTCCCACCCGCATTTTTAGTGCGTCCGGCGTGAAAATACTATTTTAAATCTGTAAAAACGATCTGAAATATTTTTTAACATAAAATATGGGTATTTTACTACATGGAGACATAAATTTCAATCCTATTAAATAAGTGTAATATGATTGAATTAAATCATAAAGGGCTATTTTCTAATTTTGGTGGAGTGTCCGCTACCCGATTTGCGGCAGAAACCCTTTGAAAACTTTTGTTTAAGAGACAGTTCAGTTTAGTAATTTAGAAAACTGTGATCTGATTGAACTAATTTAATATAAAAATGGAAAATTAACGCATACTGTCTAAAAAGTTTATAAATTATAGTAACTTAAAGAAGTGTCCGGGAGAACGAACTAATTTTGGTGGTCAATTTTTGAACGCTCTTAAATCAACAATGGCTAGTTCCACAAACACGATGTCGACATTTCCTGCTCCAGTTCAATGTGCTCAACCAGCTGCAAGTGATAATCAGCTGCAGTTGGGCTTCATCTTTCAGCAAAAAACATAAATATGTCTTTTGGTGGCATGGGCGACAAATATTTTGAAATATTTCTTACTCATTTATTGACCGTGTGTGTTGTGATTTTTCCAAGTTGTTGCTATCGTTCAAATTGCCTTGTAGTATTGTTTTTGAAAGTATATCTATAATTTCCCATATTAGAACAAATAGCGCGTTACAATCATTTAAAAAGAAAAAAATAATTTTGGTGGCCGTGTTTTGGTGGCAAAAACGCCATTTTGGTGGCGGAAACTAATTTTAGTGGAAAAATCGCGCCACCAAAATTTTAATCGCGCCACCAAAATTCAATTGCACCACCAAAATTAAGTTGCGCCACCAAAATTATTATTAGGCCATCAGAGCTGGTTAATATGTTACACTTTTGAAATCATGTTTGCGTCCTTTATCTTTGGAATAAGAAATAATATATCTTTGGAATGATTAATTAAATATAAGAAACAAGTATGTCTCTTCATACAGTGCGTGGTTTGAAATAGTTTTTCATCAACGTGAGATGAGGGTAGGACATGAGGGAAGAAAGGGACGATAGGGAAGTGAGGGATATGCGGGAGGTGAGGGATGAAGGAAAGTGACGGATGAAAAGGGAGTGAGGGATGAGCGAGAAGTGAGGGACGAGAGGAAAGTGAGGGAAGTGAGGGACAAGACGAAAGTGAGGGATGAGAGGAAAGTGGATAAATGGGAGGCGCGATAGGGAAGTGTGGGAGGAGGAGAGTGAGTGACGGAGGTCTATTCAATACTTACGATGCCGCTGTCTTCTCCCTAAATGTCAGCTGCGTCTATCCAATACTTACGATGCTGCTATCTTCCTTGTGATCTTAAAAGGCTGCTGTGTCTTACGATGCTGCTGTCTTTCCTGTGATCCTAAGTGGCTGCTTCATGTATCCAATACTTACGATGCTGCTGTCTTTCCGGTGATCCTAAGTGGCAGCTGCGTCTATACAATACTTACAAAGTTGCTGTCTTCCTGGTGATCCTACGTGGCAGCTGCGTCTATCCAATACTTACGATTCTGCTGTTTTTCCTGTGTTCCTAAGTGATAACTGCAACTATTTAATACTTACGATGCCGCTGTCTTCCCTGTGATAATAAGTGGCAGCTGCGTGCATCTATCCAATACTTACGATGCTGCTGTCTTTCCTGTGATCCTAAGTGGTTGCTGCGACTATCCAATACTTACAATGCTACTGTCTTCCTGGTGATCTTAAAAGGCTGTTGTGTCTAGCCAATACGATGCTGTTGTCTTTCCTGCGATCCTATGTGGTAGCAGCGACTATCCAATACTTACGATGTCGCTGTCTTTCCTGTAATCTTAAAAGGCTGCTGTATCTATCAAATACGATGCTGCTGCAGGAAAAATCCTGTGATTCTAAGTGGCAGCTGCATCTTTCCAATCCAATACTTACGATGCCGCTGTATTCTTTGTGATCTTCAAAAACTGTTGTGTTTGTGTCTGTCCAATACTTATTTAGGAGTTAATTGCTGAAGCAAATTGGCTTAGTGATGATAGATGAGTAAAGAGTAGCTACCCTCCTGGTCGGGTGTTGTGACCAAGGGACTGAAGTTCAACTGGAGTAGTTTGGAAGGTGTATACAAGCAGATCGCCGTGCAAACTTCGATACCGCGCTTCAGGACTACTGTTTTTTGATGAGGCGCATTCGATGTACGCTACACTTACGATGCTACTGTCTTTCCTGTGATTCTATGTGGTAGCTGCGACTATCCAATACTAACGATGCTGCTGTCTTCCCGGTGATCCTAATTGGCAGCTGCGTCTATCCAATACTTACGATGCTGCTGTCTTTTCTATGATACTAAGTGGTAGCTGCGACTATCCAATACTAACAATGCTGCTGTCTTCCCAGTGATCCTAAACGCTTACTGCGTCTATACAATACTTACGATGCTGCTGTCTTTCCTGTGATCCTAAGTGGTAGCTGCGAATATCCAATACTGACGATGCTGCTGTTTTCCCGGTGATCCTAATTGGCAGCTGCATCTATCCAATACTTAAGCCCGGATGGTGTAGTGGATAGGGCCGCGGCCTTCTGTGCAGGAGGTCGTGGTTCGAATCCCACCACGTACCAATGTGTTTTTCAGTTTTCGAATTTCATATGTACGTTTATTCGGCGCTTTTACGGTGAAGGAAAACATCGTGAGGAAACCTGCACACGCCTACGAAGAAATTCAAAGGTTGTATGTAACCTAATCTAGGATTGGGTCTGGTTTCCCTTCTGGGTTGCGGAGGTCAGATGGCAGTCGCTCTGTGTAAAAACCAGTACCCTCGTTCAACAACCTAGATTAGGTAGCAGACCCCTAGAGATACGGGAAGAAGGCTAGGAAGATGATGATGATCTATCCAATACTTAGGTATGATTCTGCTGTTTTTTCTGTTAGCTACGTCTATTCAATACTTACGATGCTGCTGTCTTTCCGGTGATCTTAAGTGGCAGCTGCGTCTATCCAATACTTACAATGTTTTTGTTTTTCCTGTGATTTATGTGGCAGCTGCATCAATTCAATACTTACGATGCTGCTGTCTTCCCAGTGATCCTAAGCGGCAGCTGCGTTTGTTTATTGTATTGTAATGGCCTCGAATGTGCGTACGCAATTCTTCGCTTATTTTAGGATACTCCTGGCAATTTCACAAATACGGAAAAGAAAAGAGACAGGACATTATATAGGTATCATTTGCCTGCTTAAGCTAAGGAATGCATGCGCAGAATCGAGGCAATTATTTGCCTTCTACGTGCTTCTACTTTTCTTTGTATGAATGAAAAAAAGGTTTATTTTTGTTCTATTTAGTGTCTGAAAATGATTGTACTTTATCTTTGGTTTATTTTTGATGTAGTACTAGTAGTCTAATATTAGCCAACTAGGTATTAATTACTTTTGCTTTGGTATGAATAAGGAATAGTTCACTTTTGTTGTTACACTAGTATTCTAATAATAAATAATCTCCTCCGACCGTTTTCGGTCATGGCGACCGCTGTCGACTCCTATGTTAGTTACGGCGTTCATGCGCCCTTATGTGGCTTACGTAGCCAATTTTTGCGGTGAATTCTCGCGCACAGTGCGAGCATGTAAGAACACCGTTCAAATAATTATATGTTATAGCCGCTGGTGGTCAGGCTTTGAGTTCGTCACGCTTAGCGTCTAGCTCCAGTATGCGACGCTTTTCGAAATTGACAATTTTTGTTTTGACCATATGTCTCCATTCTGGTCGCTGTGCTGCCAGATCCTCCCATTTCGAGGGCTCTATCTCGCATCTTTTCAAATGGTTTTTCAGAACGTCTTTGTATCAGAGGAGTTGACCGCCCTGCTTTCGCTTGCCCTCCTTGAGCTCTGAGTAAAAGACGCGTTTTGCCACTCGATCCTCCGCCATCCGCGACACGTGTCCGCACCACCGAAGCTGTCGCCACATCAGGTAAGCTTCAATGCCACCAACATTAGCTCGTCGTAGCACTTCAGTGTTACGTACACGGTCAGACCAACTTATCTTCATAATATTTCTCAGACATTTCAGGTGGAATCGGTCTAGTGTACGAATATGGTGTCGGCACAAGCACCACGTCTCAGCGGAATAGAGTAGATTTGGTAGCACAATGGCCATGTATACTGACACTTTCGTGGTCAGTTTCAGTATTCTAATAACTAGACTACTAAGGTATTAAACACTTTTCTTTGGTATGGAAATGAGGTTATTTTTTGTTGTATCACTACTATTCTAATACTTGCCAACTAGGTATCCATTTATTATTATACTTTGGTATAAATAAAACTTAAAGATTTTATGAAAAAGTGTTTTATTTCATTGCATTATAGTAAGTAAATTTCAAACAAGCCTACACTTAGATTACTTTAAGGTCAAAAGGTGCTAATAGCATAAGATAACTTAAACGTAACTCAGACATACACTGGTATTCACCGTAAATTTAAATCATCTCTTCATTTTTGATGCTCTGTATCTCAATTTACGTTGTTCTTGCAGGTAATAAGCATCCTAGCACTTAATTGTAAGTCATAAAACTCAATGAAATCAAATTATTATGATAAAAACAAATATAACATCATATAAAACCCGTTACATGTATTCTTTGAAACGAACAATCACTTAAATTAATTAAAAAACAAAAGCAGGAGAATTTTTTTAAACCTTAAAATTGCTCTCCTGTAAAATTGACAGAATTGAGATACGTTGTTGTTCCTTGGGCGTGTCGATATGTCTATTTCAATGTCTTCCCGCGGGCGTCGTACTCAATACGACCTGAAGCTGCCTGAAGATGCATCTCGCTGTACTAAGAAGCGATAGGCTGCACCGCGCGGCGCAGCGCGACGCTACATGCAATTTTTTTTTTATTTATTTGATTAAATATCCATGGATCCCTAATATAAAAATGCTTGCCGCCCCCCTAGGGGGTAAATGAAACGCGGCGCTTTTGTTAAGCCCGTTCAATCAGTACCAGCTACTTAAGTGATTGATTTTTAAGCCCGCGCCGCCGAGCCCTGGTACCATTACCTGAATTTACCTCTTATGTTCTCCGTGCCTGCCCGCACTCTATTCAAGAAAAATATGCATAAAATTTATACTGGAAGTGTCTTTTTTTCACACTTTGTAAAGTGTTTTCTACTACAAACACATTTTTCACATCTAATATTTGAATATTGAATAAGTAATGTAAATTCATAATTTGATTAGCCCTGTACCAAAGAAAATTATAATATTCCTGTACTGAAATATGTGTTTTCATATTTTATCCATGGGGAAACATCTGCGTAGCAACTGCTACAGCTACAGCTACGGCGTAGACAACTACGTAGCCGTCAGCGTAGCCATAATAGTAGGATAAACAATACAGATACCATACTGTGGAAAAAACATTCAGAGGGCTCCTTATTATCTATTTACCAGAATACTATAATAATTTGAGAATGATGAAAATTTTATGCGTTTGAAATCGATAAATCTTAAACGACTACGAACTTACCTATTTTTAAAATATCTTCAATTATCTGTAAGTGAATTTTGCCACTAAATTCGACGATAAGAATAACTATAGCGTCTTCAGCATGTGTTTTGGTATATGAAAATACTCTTCCATAAATTTAGATCTTCGAAAAGGCCTCAATGTCACGAACATTGTTCTCTTAGCAATCGATGGTTCCACTGAGGGGCCACATTAATCTTTATAAATTATGATTTCATTTTATAATGTTATTACATTACCATGGCGGTGATTAAGCCATAGAGATTATGGCGCCGTATCGGTTGACCCAATTTACCTATGTCATAAAATAAGTCAATATTGCGTGCTGTTTTTACTACATTTAAAAAATTTACTGTTTTTTTACAATGTTGGCTTTTATTAACTGGTTTCTGCGGCCAAAAAGGTGGAAGACGGACGCCGACGCCGATGGAATAATAATAATAATAGGATTGCTTGTGGCTGTGTCTAGCTGAAGAATCTCACAAGCGGTGACAAGGCGCTGGCTATAGCTTGCAAGTATCCTCCTACCAAATCCTAGATTTGCCAGTATGTAGAAATGGTGTAAGGTTCTCGACTTGTTGACTCTGTCTTCTCTGCACTAGAACAGAGTCAAGAGCTTACCCAATGCAAAAAATAATAAATATTGTATCATTTGACCCAAAACTACCTTTAAATTTAAGCTATCTACGAAAAACACTCTCCTTTTACGTCAATAACATGTCATTGCAATATGACGTGAATTAATTTTATTGGAAACTCATAAACTGTTAATATCATCCCATACTGACACTCGAGACAAAAATATTGTATACAAATACAGCATAAAATATCCATTATATTGTAGTAAAAAGATATTGTACTGTAGATCAAGTTTAGTTTTCGTACACGTGTCTAGAATAAATTTTTGCAATAAAAAAAAAACAAATAAGTCATGGCCTAAATTCTTAGCAAGAACACGAGTCTCTTATTTGATATTCTAATGTTTGTATTTAAACTTTGTGGTTGTCAAAACATAAAAGTTTCGTAAATAGTACAATAGAAAATACATAGCAGATTTTTGTAGCTAAGTAAGTTTAGTCAAAAAAAATATATTTTCTTTTGAAAATAAAAGTTATTTTCTTTTAAACTAAACTCACTTAAAACAATTATAAAAGGCTATATTGTTTCTGTGTATCTATTGTTTCTTTGGAAAGTTGTTTAGTTTCATGGGTATCTTCGCACCCTAAACTTTGGTAAAAAAAAAAAATTACACCCTTTATTGTCCAATGAATAAAGAAGGAAGCCATATTTCGGTTTTCAAATTAAAAACTCCAAAAAAAAATCGTAGAAACTTTTAAAAACAAGGTGAAAATTTTTAATTGTTTTTCTTTGCGTAAATAAAAGGTTGGTAATAACAGATCTAGTACTGTAGGTATGCAAACTCTCGGGCACAGACAACAATTCCCACATAGAAAATCCGATGGAAATACTTACTATCAGTTGCTACGCACTCCAAACTATTCCCCAAAAACATGGGCAAACAGTGGCACTTTATGATATCGAATCCATCCTCGCGGGATAAACGAATCGAACACAATTTGTGACGGGGATAGGCTCGCCCTATGTACACGGAATCCATAATAATCGTATACTTCCGTCATACGAGATGTTGTTACATTCCCATTTAAGCTTTAGTTACACTAGTCTGTGTTTTATGTATAATTATGAATTTTAATAGTTTTTTTGTGATTCAGATGTTTTTTTGTACTTATTATATTGGTTGTATAATTTTGCTGTAAGCTAAGAATCATTTCACACCGAGAAGCGACGTGGCGCGACGCGACGCGGCCAGGCTTGAATAGTCATCTCGTTGTACACAAAGTGACAAAGGCTGCATCGCGTGGTGCAGCACAGTGCAGCGCGACGCGCTCTTGAAAAGTGCGCGCTGTGTCGTGTTACTTTCCGGTATGAATTGACTCTAAAACACAAAATATCAAAATTTATTTAATCATAATTACACACTGCAGGAAGTGCAAACACTATCAACTTAAGTAACTTAATAGTTTAAAACTAGAAAAATATTTAGTTAAACGACAAAAATATACCTATTAATAAAATAATCTAAGCCATTTTCATCAAGCGTTAAAACAAAAAAAAATAATTTAAAACATGTATATAAACTTGCTCCAACACGTTGTTCTAAACAAAGAGACAAAAACTCAGTACCTATACAGAAGCAAGGGGACAAATATACAAATAACAATCTTTTTTATTTACTCTACGCACTCAAGTTGACACGAACAACGTGAAAGCAACAAAATATAGAGTTTCCGAAGCGGATGTAACACTAGGTCGGAAATATCTATGAGTTGAAGGAAAAGGAAGCCCTTTTTTATAGCGGGCACATACTCGGGAATCAATAGCGTATTTTGTCGAACTTTTATGGTTTATGCTCTAATGTTTATGGGTGCTGACGGATGTTTGTTGCAGTATATCGCATAAAAAATACGAAGTAAATGTTACGTAGATGGGTTGAAAGTCAACGACATAAAATAAGGCACAAAGGTATTTAGATAGACAAATGATTATAAAGTAATAATTTAGAGAAAAGGACATTTTGAGAAAGGACATTTTGAGAAAGGACATTTTGAGAAAAGGACATTTTGAGAAAAGGACATTTTGAGAAAAGGACTTTTTGAGAAAAGGACATTATGAACTGAGACTAGGTAGGTTAGGTACCTACGTGTTAGGCCGTGTTGCTCTAAGGTACTTACACCTGTATAATTTTATGCCAAAGTAAAGTTTGGAAGTGACAATCTTCTATTTGAGTACACTTTATCATAAAATGTATTTTTATGTTTTTGTTAAACCATTCAGAAATACGAGTATAATGTTTCTTCAAGGTAGGGTAAACTCAGTATACCACTGATTTGAGAAGTCACTGCCGCTAGCTCCCAAAGTCATTTACTCTTCTGTGTAGTATACCCTCCCTACCTTGAAGAAACATGTCAACTTTTTACTTAAGTTTTTTTTTTATTAAAGCTCGGGAAATCTCGAGTCCAATACGGAATCTCGACGCACGCAATCTCGAAAGCAATTTTACGTCAAAAAATGTACTGTATCTCGACGCACGCTATCTCGAACTCATTCGTATCATTTTCATAGTTTATAAAATAAGTTTTGTTATAATTTTCACGATGTTTTCTCTTTGAGTTTGAGAAACGGGCAGCCCAATTTGACGAGATCTACATTTCGGATGACAGCTGTCAAACTTGAAACGGCCATATCTCGGAAACTATCGATCCTAGACTGTTGGTTCGTAGGGACAAATGATAGGTCTTGACGAGATCTACATTTCGGATGACAGCTGTCAAACTTAAAACGGCCATATCTCGTAAACTATCGATCCTAGACTGCTGGTTCGTAGGGACAAATGATAGATCTTGACGAGATCTACATTTCGGATGACAGCTGTCAAACTTAGAACGGCCATATCTCGGAAACTATCGATCCTAGACTGTTGGTTCGTAGGGACAAATGATAGGTCTTGACGAGATCTACATTTCGGATGACAGCTGTCAAACTTAAAACGGCCATATCTCGTAAACTATCGATCCTAGACTGCTGGTTCGTAGGGACAAATGATAGATCTTGACGAGATCTACATTTCGGATGACAGCTGTCAAACTTAGAACGGCCATATCTCGGAAACTATCGATCCTAGACTGTTGGTTCGTAGGGACAAATGATAGGTCTTGACGAAATCTACATTTCGGATGACAGCTGTCAAACTTAAAACGGCCATATCTCGTAAACTATCGATCCTAGACCGCTGGTTCGAAAAACAAATGTATGCCAGAAAGAGTCTTGACGAGATCTACATTTCGGATGACAGCTGTCAAACTTAAAACGGCCATATCTCGTAAACTATCGATCCTAGACTGCTGGTTCGTAGGGACAAATGATAGGTATTGACGAGATCTACATTTCGGATGACAGCTGTCAAACTTGAAACGGCCATATCTTGGAAACTATCGATCCTAGAGTACTCGTGTGTAGGGACAAATGATATATCTTGTCGAGACCTATCGTTTGTCCCTGAACATGAGTACTCTAAGACCGATAGTTTCCGAGATATGGCCGTTTCAAGTTTGACAGCTGTCATCCGAAATGTAGATCTCGTCAAGACTCTTTCTGGCATACATTTGTTTTTCGAACCAGCGGTCTAGGATCGATAGTTTACGAGATATGGCCGTTTTAAGTTTGACAGCTGTCATCCAAAATGTAGATCTCGTCAAGACCTATCATTTGTCCCTACGAACCAACAGTCTAGGATCGATAGTTTCCGAGATATGGCTGTTTCAAGTTTGACAGCTGTCATCCGAAATGTAGATCTCGTCAAGACCTATAATTTGTCCCTACACACGACAACTTTAAGACCGATAGTTTCCGAGATATGGCCGTTTCAAGTTTGACAGCTGTCATCCGAAATGTTGATCTCGTCGAGACTCTTTCCGGCATGCATTTGTTTTTCGAGATAAAATGCATCGATATTTCGTTTTTCGAGATTCCGCGCGTCGATATTCAGTGCGTCGATATTTCGTTTTTCGAGATTCCGTGCGTCGAGATAGCGTGTTTCGAGATCAGTCGAGATTCCGTGCGTCGAGATAGAGTGTTTCGATATCAGTCGAGATTCCGTGCGTCGAGATTGCGTGCATCGAGATTCCGTATTGGACTCGGAAATCTCACTTAACCACAATAATACATCTGCGGGGCGTAAAGATAAATATTAAAAAGCTCTTATCCACGATACTAAATTCTGAAATAGAAATTATGTTCATTAATTGAATCTCCTTTACAAAATCACAATATAATTAAAAGATCAAACGAACTTACCTGAAGTGAAGTTCGATCATAATTATCCTGCTTTCTTCGAAGAGAATTACTTACCAAATAGTATATAGCCCCTGCGTCTCGTAGGTATTCCGCACCAGTACAAATCCATAAAAAAAAAAAAAAAAAACAAGTTTTCTTACGGCACCCCCGCCCGCCGCCGCCCGGGAACGGCAAGCGGCAGGCAAGTTCATTATTTTCAGAGTGTAATCGACATTGTATTGTCTACAACATATGGGAATGAAAGAGCCTTCATTGAAGGCAGGGCAGGGTGGGACTTTAATTCTCTTCGAAGAAAGCAGGATAATTATGATCGAACTTCACTTCAGGTAAGTTCGTTTGATCTTTTAATTATCCTGCTTTCTTCTTCAGAGAATTACTTACCAAATAGTAGATGTTTAGAGATAACATAATAATTTTGTAGGCAATCAATGTTGAAACAAAACAAAATCATATTGCCATGCATTTTTCTGTTAGTAACAGATTTTAACAAAAAAACAATTAAAACATCATTGACTCCTCTGACTAAGACTCATTTTATGACTATGTTATAAAATTACCGTAAATTCAATAAGAGGAATGTTATAAAAGAGAAAACAGTTAACGAAGCAGGCTGTTCTGACTATAGTCGGATAGCTATCCGACAAGGTTTCGCATGTCGTCTGTCTACATACATACTTAGGCCCGCTTGTAGAGCAGCTGAGGTAGTGTCGCGAAAAGGATGCGAGTACCAAATAACTCTATACTGACATGGACATATTTCGAAAAATAGGTACCGATGATGACCGAGATCGATGGTTAGAGATTTACACCTCTGTGAGTCTATTATAAAATTTAAAAGTAATAAAATGCAAATGAAACTCAATTGGGTTGTGTGTAACAAAATTCGTAGACCGTTATTAGTTTAGCAGCCGTACAAATACTTAACCGTTGGCGGGAAAATGCAACTAAGCATTGGTTGAGCACGACTATACCAAATGTCTCAGAGTTGGTAGAGTGTATTCAGCTGCCATGCTATGCTAGCATGTTGGGAACTATTCAACTTATCATACACTCAAATTATTTTACGTATTTGTTGTCAACGAATCTATCTCCGTTTAAAGCAAGTAGGGCTTTCAGCGGTTATGTACTTAACGTCTTGTAAGAATACTGATTGGTTGAATAGTGGAGTTATAATAATAGTTCAACGATACAGGAAATGCATAAATAAAAAAAATTATATATATATAATCTCAGCCTAACATCGTTATCAATAACACATGATGTCATGAAACAAGTAATAATTCCACGTCAAAAATAGAATTCATGTATTCTCTTAATACACCCATTTTATGGGACTCGGCGACCAAATCCTAATATGTATGTAATTTTCCACGCTATGTAAGGCAAAGATAAAAAAGAAAAACAATTTCTTAGGGCATATTACACACTTTTGGTGCATCTATGTGCAAAAGGATTTAGAAAGTCAGTAAGTACCATCAAGCCCCAATACGGTCAAAAAATAGACTATATCCTATAGACCACAAGATATTTAAATTAAAATAATTTTAAACATAACTGGACAATAAGAGCAAATTGTCGTTGAATACGAGAAGAAAATTAGGTTAGGTAAGTACCTAACCTATGCATAAGTAAGTATGCATGTGCATTACCGAAGTATCAAGGGTTTTGTGTTTTACTTCTTTTCTTCATTAGGATTGAGTTTACTAGATTTGAAGTCTGGATACTTGTCATGTTATGACGATACCAAGCAAATTGAAAAAAATATGTATAAAAATAAGTTTTGATATATGTTTGTATTTGATTCAGTTGTAAGTACCACACATTCGGTGTGGTGGTGTTATAAGGAAATGAAAATATAAAACAATCTCAATGTTTTAACAGAAATTTGAAGTCGAAGTAAACACCAAATAATTTAAAAAGTCTTTTCCTTGCAATTTCGATATCCAGCAGTCTACTCGCCATCACATATCCGAATCACCCCAATGTTCAAAGCCATTTATTTACATCCAGCTGACCTTCGAAAAAGTAAAGTACATATTTGGTGAATAGGATTACTTTTTACATGTTATATCTGGAAGAACTGTTAATTAGACAAAAAAAATAAAATAAAAATATGCCAAATGTTTCTCGTCCCCTATAGTTACCCGTATCATTATAGACAGGCGCGGTTCTCTCAGATTGACTTGGAAAGAATCACTTTCATAATTTCTTTGATAAAAAGTAAAATATTTGGTAGGTAATGTAAATTGGCCTGATTTTTATGGTTGATCTGTCAGTTCAGTGATCTGATCACACAACTTAAGTTAGATAGACGGATTACACAGATGTGTCTTGATTGTATAAAATATTAAGATAATCACTATATAATGTATGTATACTACATGTATACATCAACCTATAGTATACCTAGATTCAGGCAGGATGTCGTACTGACGTAAAACAAGTTATTTGTGAACTTTGTGAATATGCAGCATGTCATTAAAGGTGCCAAAATGGCTAAGTCATTTATAAATAGGTAAGGTAAGGTTCTATTTGTAGATAATAACATCAATGTTTTTATACATTTGCCAGTACATTCAGGTTTAGGAAATATGTTTCCGATTCGATACTTATCATGTTGCAGTTTTTATGCTAACTCTCAAACATGAACCCTTTAAGGGTAGGTAGTAAGGTATATCAATTAAAATAAGTAACTCTGGTGTCTGCACACAAATTCCATGTTAATATTTAAAAGCCACTAAACAAGGCATCTTCACTATTATTATGTCATCATCCAAAATATTTAGAATAAAAATATTCCTCCGATAAGTATTCGAGTTCCGTTAAGGAATATTAAAATACATAATAATGTTTTCAATATATTTAAAAGAGCGTCAAAAATAGCATCTCAATCATTGATAGGATAGTTGCAGTCGTAAATAATCGAACGCCCAGTATGGGTTTTATAAGAGGGTAGTATGACGCGGCTATAATCGGTCAGACTGGGGCCGTACAATACAGGCGCTGAGGACAGCGAAAGCCGCGTCCGCGTTGTTAGAGGAGCCACCAGTGCGCGAAAGGCACGGAGCGGTATGCGAGGGCTCGGAGCAGGATCGCTCGCTGCCAATTGATAAGCTTGGAATAGCCTAGTAATTCGACACTGATAATATCATAAAAGTCGACCGTTTTGAAGACGGTTCTGAGACAACGTCCCTTTCCGGTTTATGCCGGGGTCACTAATAATTGTATACATAATTGTAGTTTATTTGTTAACTTGTTTTATGACCTGTGAGTTCATGATTAAATATTAAGCGCCAAGTACAATACTGGAACGATTGCGTTCGATAAAGACACATCAGGGTTAGCCAATCACGACAAATGTCCGATTCTATTATGTATTGAATTCGATACAAAATAAGTAATTAGCACTGCACTGTTCATTCGAACTTGCTTATGCCTAGATATTTTGCTGTTTCTTGTATAATAATGGTTTATTGTATTACATAACAATGTATGTACCCATAATAAAATAATTTAAAATGTATAGTATCTATTTGGAATAGGTAAAGACTGTTAGTCTAGCTTAGTTAACTATAACTAAAGCTGATTTATTTTTCCAGGTCTTGTTAAGTATGGGCGTGGTTATCTTAGTTTCCAAATAATGCTAGTAAGGTTCCCGAGTTCAGAGTGGGTTAATAATATAATTTTTCGCTATAAGCTAGCTAGTGGATGACAGCTGCATTTAGTGCTAAGAGCAATCAATGGGAAAGGCAGCGCAGGCGCTATGGTACTTCGTTATATAAAATAACGGAAAGTCGGCCGCTAAGGGCTCGCGCTCGTGAGCGGCTCGTCGCGCGTCGCGTCGCGTCATGGCGCGTCGAGGCGGGCGGGTGACGGCGCTGCTGTCGAATTGTCAGGGCTATCAGCCGGATGAACGTGTAGTGTTTTAGCAGTGGTAAAAAAGATAGGCATTTACTTATGCACAATGTTTAATTTTAATTCTAGCTTTTGTTGCGTGATAAAATATGGGTAAATGATCTCTGGTTAATATCGCGTATTAACTCGGGATAAAATTTGCCATTGGCTACATATCGTGTCAGCTCGATCAAGGCTATAAAAAGGCCGATGAAGCATACAATAGCGGGGTGATAAACCCGCATTTTTGCACATTATTGTTAAAATTGTATTTGTATTAGATGTATAAATTTTTGAATGCAATAAAGTGTAACTTGAAGCGTGATGCAATTGCTTTTGCAAATGTGGGTACTTGTTTCATAATATGGTCGCTGGTTAATATCGCGCATTAACTCGGGACAAAAGGTATCGCTGGCTAACATCTCGTGGTAGCTCTGGATGAAAGTAGTCACTGGCTAACCATCACGTGGTAGCTCGGGACAAAAGTTGCCGCTGGGTCAACATCACGTGTTACCTCGGGGCTGCACTACCACTGGCTAAGATCTCGTAATAGCTCGGGGCACGCGTTAAAGCTTCAAGTTGCAAAAGTACACGTCGTCGTTGTCGTCCTCTGTAGTTTTATACGTAGGTAGGTACCTACATATTCAAGCTTACCTGTTGAAATAAAAAACAAAAATAATTCACTTCACTGAACAAATTACTTCACCCTTTAAAATACTAGTGCGGTCACCGTGAGCGCACGGACATGAATGAACTTGCCTGCCGCTTGCCGTTCCCGGGCGGCGGCGGGCGGGGGTGCCGTAAGAAAACTTGTTTTTTTTTTTTTTATGGATTTGTACTGGTGCGGAATACCTACGAGACGCAGGGGCTATATACTATTTGGTAAGTAATTCTCTGAAGAAGAAAGCAGGATAATTACTATAATATTAGTTTGCGTTAAGATGTCATTTGCACCCGGTATTATAAGCTACCCCAAAAGTTGTATCAAGACAAGTAGTATTCGTACGTTGAGCTAAGGTATATAAAATGTATGGAGAAGACGTCATTCAAGTACTTCATGTCCCATTTAAGAGAGGTGCTTGAACCTCTCTTCATACTAGTGGTCAGACGAGATTGTAAAAAAAAAAAAACAATAGAATAGGTAAGTTTTTATAAACAGTAACCTCAATATAAACGTTTTAAAATTAAATACGAACGAAATTTTTGGAGACGCCTTATAGAATTCTGGGGACATGACGTCTCATGTTCGAAATGGCTGTTCCATATACACTAGTATAATATTAGTTCAGTGTATCCGTGTATATATGTAAATATTCATTAATTAAATTACCTTACGAAAGGTATATTACACGTATTTAATGAGATAATTAAAGGCCACGGTCGAAGTAAATAAGGCCGGAAGGTAATTATCGATGTAAGAATATTAAATTGCTGTAAGGTTTCTTCATTATTTATCATTTGTATACCTTATGCAATACAAGACATAAAAATATCTGAAGTTTAATAATAATATATTATTAATGTCTAATTAATGTAGGAACTACTTAGATTTCTGACTTTTATTTTCCCTTGCGAATAAAATAATTTTCTGCGGTAAAAATAAATGAATTTTACTTCAGGTGGGTGAGTTTTCTAAAAGTGAAAGAATTTCCCAGTAGGCTATGAGTTTATCCGTTGCAAAAAAAAGCAACAAACAAACAATTTATTTTACTTCGAATTAGTTTATAAGAGAAAATGTGCACCCAAGCTCACAATATAGTGAGAAGAAGCGTTACAAACATTTTTCTGTTACAATTATTTTTGCATGATCTTGACACAGGCACAATCGCAGGAAAATTCATTCTTTAGGTGCGGGAGGAAATCCGTTAATTCATGGACTTCACGGGGCAGACGACGTATTATCATTCTTGAGCATAACTTTATCCATAATGTTTCTTAGTTGCCACGTTAAAACACATGGTTAACACTCTCACTGACCTCCAGTAAATTGTAATAGAGGTTATTTTTGTATACAAACACTGCACAACTTTATACACGACGCGGAAGACCGTTGCTTCAAATGTAAACCAGTTGGTTTTAAAAGGTTGGTGTGGAGGTTAACGGATAACCTTCTGAAGACTGATATAGATACAATTATTGGTAACTAGATTACTGCACGCTACATCCGCAGTGTACTCAGTTTCTCATGGGAATGAGGTTGCGAGTTTCTTGCATGCATCTTCTCCACGCCATAACACTTTGTGAAGTGGTAGTGTAATTCTAGCAATGGCATACCTAGGCATTACTGTCATTATTACAAGTATCATACTTAACATACATATATATCCCAAATAAATGGGATAAGGGCAAGCGAATGATGATACAAATAACATACATACATAACGTCACGGTCACGGGGCAGGCAGAACGTACAACGCCTAGTAAAAGGTTTGACAAAATATTGAGGGTAATTTTAGATTGTGAGTAGGTATCAGTACTTTATAAAAACACCCATCATTTGGATGAATCACTATTTTATCAAATCTGGATCGACATATTGATAGTAGATATTTTACTTTAGGTAAAACTGGTAAGAAAAGTGTGTAAGTGGACACAACAGGTGTGTGGAGACTTTCTTTAGTTTGTTTAATCGTGTAGTCCATGATTTTGTAAACATTGAGACAACGCGTGCACATACTGAACCCGAGTGACACTGCACAGTCCATCCCATTGTCCATAATAGCAATGGACTTATGAATCACATAGTTCAATCCAATGGTTATTTTAATCGTAATAGGGCATTCTAAAGGAAACTGACTCATGTCATGTTTTAGCAACCCACATAAAAATTACAAACTGACTTACAGCAGCAGTTTGGTTTAACAGTAATATTATACGAACCTATTATGCAGAATATTCAGTAAGCATCAGCTCATATACGCCTACCCTGGAATTGAGCGATCAGGCCTTAGTCGATCACATAGGCCTAGTACGGTTTGGCCGACCGACTTCACACACAACCTTTGAATTTCTTCGTAGGTGTGTGCAGGTTTCAGTACCCTAAAACTTAAAAGCGCTTTAAACGTAACAAATTTCAAAAAATCAGTATATACGACGCAGAATTTAAAATCTAATGCGACATCACCTACGTCTTTTAGTTGTAACATATTTAAATTCAAAACGCAGGCATGTAACAACGCCATACAAAGGCAAATTACTTCGCGTATATTCCAACTAGTTTCTAATGTGGAGTACTTCCATAGTCGTGCCGTAATGTGTAGTTTTACTGTCAAGAGTGAAAGATTCTGTTACACAACCAATAACTCTTTTTGTTTTATAAACACGGCTGCGATGCCGTTATACGAAATGTGGCCATCTGGTGGCAAAGAATTTATTATAAAACACATATGGACGTGCAATGCTAATATTGTCTTCATTGACGACGCGTTTCTCTTTTGTCATAGTTGGAAATGTGCCTTCGGTGTCAAGATTTTCTTATATTGAAATTTAATATAGGTATTTAAGTAGGTAGGTACTATATTTTCTAATTTTTGTCTGGATGTTCTTATGTCCATTCCTTTGTTTCTATACTGATTGATCTCTGCTATTGAGTTATGTATTTGTATATCTTCAAAGTAGGTTCTTTTGCTGATTACCACTAAAGTGCGGCTTATCCTTGGAACTAATTCGCATTGTGTATGTTTGAAAATAGATGAACAATAATTGTAAATACGAAGCATGCAACATGTTGCGGATGAACACGTGTATGTAAATCAAAACATATACAGTAACAAATTAAACATACCAAGATTAGTATAAGTAGGTACCTTATTTATACGTAATATGTACTACAATCGTGCTGATCCGAAGTTCATAGTCTTTAGGAAGCGGCGCATCTTCATCAATCGGGATTGTTTGTACGTATAAATTGCAATGTACAGATTTTCAATTTTAAGAAAAATGCGACTTCTGATAAACCTAGTTGCACAGGATGAAAATAGTTGTTGAACCGTAGGAAGGCAGGCAGAGCAGACAATCTTCTGGCTATTGGGATGTCGGATGAAACGACATAATAGGCCCTGGTGTCTAAGTGTATAAACTGTTTAATATGCACACGTAAATTGAACTTTTAAAACAAACAAACATCTACCTCATTAAAACTTATCTACCAATTAATGCAGCTTTTGTTAGTGAGTTTATTCCATTATTTGTTTGATTGCAACAACGGTACAATTGCGTGAACATTATTAAAATGTTCCCTTGTTGACATCTATCATCATGAAGTCGACGTCAATGACGATCGAACTCTTTATGTCGATAAATCAATAAATCAATTCGTGTTTAAAAGCTCAAGATAGAACAAAATGGTATGGAAACTTCCACTGATCTAAGGTTCGTATTTATGATCAGCACTTGAGACTGACAGCCAGTTTGAGTTCGTATCAGAAATGTCATTTCAGTAAAAAATTACCTGTCAAATCCATACTTAATATTGCTCTCAATCTTGAGATCGCTTTATAAATACGAGCCTAAGTGAATTGTATCAAAACTACACATACAAATACCAAATTAAATAGCAATCCTAATCATATACTGTCATAATGTGTTATATAAAACATATAAAAAAAAACCAGTTTATAAATTAGGTGACCTCTCCGATATAGGTTTACTACCTACAATGATAACAGAAAATTAACTCATTATAGAAGACGAAACCATAAGTGGATAATTATCTTCCGAATTAAAACGATCAGTAACCTAAAGCATGATCAGATATCGCATTGACGTAGGTCAAATTATTTTGTTACTAACTGTAGTAACCTACAGGAGAATATAACTGATGTAATAAAAAAAAATAATTCATTATCAAATAGCATGATTTTATATCACATTGACGTAAAATAAGTCACAATATTTTGTTGCTAACTATAACTACGGGTGATTTCTGTAAAACAAATTCTGTAACAAATAGTATGATTTGATATCGCATTGACGTAAAATAATATAGTTTGAACTCTTTTGTTACCAACATTCCAACAATACCAAACACTGGAATAAGTATAAACAAACTTAATTAAAACAACGTTAAATCATTTTGAGATAAAAATGTGATGCAACATGGATTGAATTCCGATGAAAGTTTGATGACATTGGATATTATTGGATATTAAGTCCACCATGAGTTAAAGATTTTATAGAGATTAATGTTTACTCAATTTTGAAAAATTAATTTGGTTTAAGTAACTCTAATTTGAATTAGTATCACTTTTATTAACTAGAAATTTGACACATAGGTTAGGTAGGTATATAAACAACGTTTACAAAATCAAAAACTGATTTTACGGCTGTCAAAGTTTATGAGTCAAACTTTTATTGATTCACTTTGCATTGGTTTGACAGTAATTATCCTGCTTTCTTCTTCAGAGAATTACTTACCAAATAGTATATAGCCCCTGCGTCTCGTAGGTATTCCGCACCAGTACAAATCCATAAAAAAAAAAAAACAAGTTTTCTTACGGCACCCCCGCCCGCCGCCGCCCGGGAACGGCAAGCGGCAGGCAAGTTCATTCATGTCCGTGCGCTCACGGTGACCGCACTAGTATTTTAAAGGGTGAAGTAATTTGTTCAGTGAAGTGAATTATTTTTGTTTTTTATTTCAACAGGTAAGCTTGAATATGTAGGTACCTACCTACGTATAAAACTACAGAGGACGACAACGACGACGTGTACTTTTGCAACTTGAAGCTTTAACGCGTGCCCCGAGCTATTACGAGATCTTAGCCAGTGGTAGTGCAGCCCCGAGGTAACACGTGATGTTGACCCAGCGGCAACTTTTGTCCCGAGCTACCACGTGATGGTTAGCCAGTGACTACTTTCATCCAGAGCTACCACGAGATGTTAGCCAGCGATACCTTTTGTCCCGAGTTAATGCGCGATATTAACCAGCGACCATATTATGAAACAAGTACCCACATTTGCAAAAGCAATTGCATCACGCTTCAAGTTACACTTTATTGCATTCAAAAATTTATACATCTAATACAAATACAATTTTAACAATAATGTGCAAAAATGCGGGTTTATCACCCCGCTATTGTATGCTTCATCGGCCTTTTTATAGCCTTGATCGAGCTGACACGATATGTAGCCAATGGCAAATTTTATCCCGAGTTAATACGCGATATTAACCAGAGATCATTTACCCATATTTTATCACGCAACAAAAGCTAGAATTAAAATTAAACATTGTGCATAAGTAAATGCCTATCTTTTTTACCACTGCTAAAACACTACACGTTCATCCGGCTGATAGCCCTGACAATTCGACAGCAGCGCCGTCACCCGCCCGCCTCGACGCGCCATGACGCGACGCGACGCGCGACGAGCCGCTCACGAGCGCGAGCCCTTAGCGGCCGACTTTCCGTTATTTTATATAACGAAGTACCATAGCGCCTGCGCTGCCTTTCCCATTGATTGCTCTTAGCACTAAATGCAGCTGTCATCCACTAGCTAGCTTATAGCGAAAAATTATATTATTAACCCACTCTGAACTCGGGAACCTTACTAGCATTATTTGGAAACTAAGATAACCACGCCCATACTTAACAAGACCTGGAAAAATAAATCAGCTTTAGTTATAGTTAACTAAGCTAGACTAACAGTCTTTACCTATTCCAAATAGATACTATACATTTTAAATTATTTTATTATGGGTACATACATTGTTATGTAATACAATAAACCATTATTATACAAGAAACAGCAAAATATCTAGGCATAAGCAAGTTCGAATGAACAGTGCAGTGCTAATTACTTATTTTGTATCGAATTCAATACATAATAGAATCGGACATTTGTCGTGATTGGCTAACCCTGATGTGTCTTTATCGAACGCAATCGTTCCAGTATTGTACTTGGCGCTTAATATTTAATCATGAACTCACAGGTCATAAAACAAGTTAACAAATAAACTACAATTATGTATACAATTATTAGTGACCCCGGCATAAACCGGAAAGGGACGTTGTCTCAGAACCGTCTTCAAAACGGTCGACTTTTATGATATTATCAGTGTCGAATTACTAGGCTATTCCAAGCTTATCAATTGGCAGCGAGCGATCCTGCTCCGAGCCCTCGCATACCGCTCCGTGCCTTTCGCGCACTGGTGGCTCCTCTAACAACGCGGACGCGGCTTTCGCTGTCCTCAGCGCCTGTATTGTACGGCCCCAGTCTGACCGATTATAGCCGCGTCATACTACCCTCTTATAAAACCCATACTGGGCGTTCGATTATTTACGACTGCAAGTCTATCCTATCAATGATTGAGATGCTATTTTTGACGCTCTTTTAAATATATTGAAAACATTATTATGTATTTTAATATTCCTTAACGGAACTCGAATACTTATCGGAGGAATATTTTTATTCTAAATATTTTGGATGATGACATAATAATAGTGAAGATGCCTTGTTTAGTGGCTTTTAAATATTAACATGGAATTTGTGTGCAGACACCAGAGTTACTTATTTTAATTGATATACCTTACTACCTACCCTTAAAGGGTTCATGTTTGAGAGTTAGCATAAAAACTGCAACATGATAAGTATCGAATCGGAAACATATTTCCTAAACCTGAATGTACTGGCAAATGTATAAAAACATTGATGTTATTATCTACAAATAGAACCTTACCTTACCTATTTATAAATGACTTAGCCATTTTGGCACCTTTAATGACATGCTGCATATTCACAAAGTTCACAAATAACTTGTTTTACGTCAGTACGACATCCTGCCTGAATCTAGGTATACTATAGGTTGATGTATACATGTAGTATACATACATTATATAGTGATTATCTTAATATTTTATACAATCAAGACACATCTGTGTAATCCGTCTATCTAACTTAAGTTGTGTGATCAGATCACTGAACTGACAGATCAACCATAAAAATCAGGCCAATTTACATTACCTACCAAATATTTTACTTTTTATCAAAGAAATTATGAAAGTGATTCTTTCCAAGTCAATCTGAGAGAACCGCGCCTGTCTATAATGATACGGGTAACTATAGGGGACGAGAAACATTTGGCATATTTTTATTTTATTTTTTTTTGTCTAATTAACAGCTCTTCCAGATATAACATGTAAAAAGTAATCCTATTCACCAAATATGTACTTTACTTTTTCGAAGGTCAGCTGGATGTAAATAAATGGCTTTGAACATTGGGGTGATTCGGATATGTGATGGCGAGTAGACTGCTGGATATCGAAATTGCAAGGAAAAGACTTTTTAAATTATTTGGTGTTTACTTCGACTTCAAATTTCTGTTAAAACATTGAGATTGTTTTATATTTTCATTTCCTTATAACACCACCACACCGAATGTGTGGTACTTACAACTGAATCAAATACAAACATATATCAAAACTTATTTTTATACATATTTTCAATTTGCTTGGTATCGTCATAACATGACAAGTATCCAGACTTCAAATCTAGTAAACTCAATCCTAATGAAGAAAAGAAGTAAAACACAAAACCCTTGATACTTCGGTAATGCACATGCATACTTACTTATGCATAGGTTAGGTACTTACCTAACCTAATTTTCTTCTCGTATTCAACGACAATTTGCTCTTATTGTCCAGTTATGTTTAAAATTATTTTAATTTAAATATCTTGTGGTCTATAGGATATAGTCCATTTTTTGACCGTATTGGGGCTTGATGGTACTTACTGACTTTCTAAATCCTTTTGCACATAGATGCACCAAAAGTGTGTAATATGCCCTAAGAAATTGTTTTTCTTTTTTATCTTTGCCTTACATAGCGTGGAAAATTACATACATATTAGGATTTGGTCGCCGAGTCCCATAAAATGGGTGTATTAAGAGAATACATGAATTCTATTTTTGACGTGGAATTATTACTTGTTTCATGACATCATGTGTTATTGATAACGATGTTAGGCTGAGATTATATATATATAATTTTTTTTATTTATGCATTTCCTGTATCGTTGAACTATTATTATAACTCCACTATTCAACCAATCAGTATTCTTACAAGACGTTAAGTACATAACCGCTGAAAGCCCTACTTGCTTTAAACGGAGATAGATTCGTTGACAACAAATACGTAAAATAATTTGAGTGTATGATAAGTTGAATAGTTCCCAACATGCTAGCATAGCATGGCAGCTGAATACACTCTACCAACTCTGAGACATTTGGTATAGTCGTGCTCAACCAATGCTTAGTTGCATTTTCCCGCCAACGGTTAAGTATTTGTACGGCTGCTAAACTAATAACGGTCTACGAATTTTGTTACAAACAACCCAATTGAGTTTCATTTGCATTTTATTACTTTTAAATTTTATAATAGACTCACAGAGGTGTAAATCTCTAACCATCGATCTCGGTCATCATCGGTACCTTTTTTTCGAAATATGTCCATGTCAGTATAGAGTTATTTGGTACTCGCATCCTTTTCGCGACACTACCTCAGCTGCTCTACAAGCGGGCCTGAGTATGTATGTAGACAGACGACATGCGAAACCTTGTCGGATAGCTATCCGATTATAGTCAGAACAGCCTGCTTCGTTAACTGTTTTCTCTTTTATAACATTCCTCTTATTGAATTTACGTTAATTTTATAACATAGTCATAAAATGAGTCTTAGTCAGAGGAGTCAATGATGTTTTAATTGTTTTTTTTGTTAAAATCTGTTACTAACAGAAAAATGCATGGCAATATGATTTTGTTTTGTTTCAACATTGATTGCCTACAAAATTATTATGTTATCTCTAAACATCTACTATTTGGTAAGTAATTCTCTGAAGAAGAAAGCAGGATAATTAAAAGATCAAACGAACTTACCTGAAGTGAAGTTCGATCATAATTATCCTGCTTTCTTCGAAGAGAATTAAAGTCCCACCCTGCCCTGCCTTCAATGAAGGCTCTTTCATTCCCATATGTTGTAGACAATACAATGTCGATTACACTCTGAAAATAATGAACTTGCCTGCCGCTTGCCGTTCCCGGGCGGCGGCGGGCGGGGGTGCCGTAAGAAAACTTGTTTTTTTTTTTTTATGGATTTGTACTGGTGCGGAATACCTACGAGACGCAGGGGCTATATACTATTTGGTAAGTAATTCTCTTCGAAGAAAGCAGGATAATTATGATCGAACTTCACTTCAGGTAAGTTCGTTTGATCTTTTAATTATTTCAGCGTCTTACTTTCCTCTCTTCTCGACCAAACAAATTTTATTTTGTTTAGAAATTGATTGAAATCCCTCATAAAATAATAAAACCACACCAAAGAAAACAGAAATTGAATACTGCATTATGAATTTATGATTGTCTTTTCAAACGATAGTAAGTACATTCATGGCAGGCAGATAAATTGGAGTTGAGCTGTAAGTTTACAACAGCCATATCTTGTTATAGACAAGATAGAACTATCGCGCGTGACTTGGAACCATTTTACCACAGATTTACTGTTATCTAGATAGATAATACGTTTCGCCAAGATCGATAAAATGCAAAATCTTTAGACTTCTGTCTATATTGTTTCTCAATCCTCGACTGTTTC